>JASDQU011377640.1:0-14924 GCA_032191745.1 Picea mariana | reverse complement strand
AAGGGAAAAGGATATGTGGATTCCATAAACCTAGAATATTATGGAATCCACATACCCTTTTCCATAGAATATACCAACTAGATCCAAAAACCAAAGACATGAAATATGGTACACACATATTATATTATCAATGAAAAAACAAGCTAAATGCAATTTGGACATTTGAAAAAAAATTTACAAGTTAAATAAGTACATCAATAAAAAATAACATACTAACCTTGCAAGTTCAAAATCCGAGCTATGTAGTTCGAGAATTGGATTTGTTCAACCGGTGGGTGACGGAAAAAATAAACAACTCAAACAAAAGCCAAGAACAGTGTCACAACTATAGCAATTGTTTCGCAAAGTCTCTTAAAGTCACATATATATAGATAAAATAGTCAACTAGCCGTTAACACCGACCAATGAGATAGGTAAACTTTTCGTCGCTATTGCCACGAAAGATCGTCGCTATAGCGACGAAAATCCCGACTAGGTTAAATTAATATTTTCGTCGATATTGCGACGAACTTTCATGGCAATATCCACAAAAATCCCGCCCTGTTTAAAAAAATGATGAAACTAGTGGAAGCATGGAAAATTTTCGTGGAATAATCCGCCCATATGTAGTAGTGATGGTTCATGTGGTATGTTCTTTTCCAACTTCTCAACCAGAAGATGAGTTAATGTAGAATTACGTGGAAATGGAAGACAAATTTAGTTTAACAATGTCATATCATTATGAGTATTGGTTGGCCTCCCACATTGACAGTCATGAGCAACAAAGTATTCAGAGTTTACACGGATTTTCAGATTCTAGTGTTTGGTTGAAAGGAAGAAGGAGCATGGTATTTGGCTGGTTCTTCCTCACAAAATGTTCCAAGTTGATAAAACTTGGGAAGGGGTCTTCTATGAGTCATCCTAGACAAGGATGCTTCAGACACTTCTGACATCATTTCACCCATTGCATGGGTGGTTGTAATGTATCTCTAACCCTTGTATTTTTAATCATGTAATATTTGATTCATTATGTCAATATGTACTTAGAAATTTTTTTTTTGGTACCATAGATTTCATTTATTGTAAATATTGATGTTGTATGTTAGTCATTTCATTATGTAAATTTTTTATAGCATTCATTGATTTAATCATGTATAAATGGATTCTAATGTTGGTTTTCGGTGTGCACTACGGTGAACACTCTATTTTGTAGGTGCTGGATTCTTGTATGCTCTCCATCTCCAAGTGAGAAGATCGAACACACATCCCCATGTGGAGCCAAATGTTGACTGCCCATTTAGCACCAGTGGTCAACTCATGTGCCATGAAAAGATGCATCATCAGATGCAGTATTGTTGAAGACTTTTGGTTTTACAGGACTGTGTTTGACCCAACACTTATTTTTGTACTTGGAATTTCCGCACCCCTGCGTGGATTAATAATGTAATAGGTCTGCATGAGTCATGTCTAGGTCAGTTACCTTGGCATCGGTTCATTGGGAGAGTTCCTTTCATCGAGGGTTTTTTATCCTCAGGATATCAGTGGGTTTTTCATCTTTACTGATTTCCCTTGAGTTTTTCCCTCTCACTTTACATATGTCCTCCAAAGTGGTGAACGACGTTCTAGTGGGCTTATGTTTTGGTAACTATATAGGGAATTCATTGTAAATGACCATGCATGACATCTTAGAAATTTTCACGGAATTCCGTAATTTTTAATTAAATTTTTCTAAGTTTGGAGGTTTAATTAATTAATTAATTATTTATTTTTGAGCAATAATTGTAAAAACTGGATCCTTGGACTTTTGATAGGGGTATTTGTGCTCAAAAGAAATGGAATAGAACCTCCTACATCCTTGGACCAAGTTTCAGCTCGGTTGGACAACTTTATCCATGGGTTAGTCCACCTAGAGTGTCAGTCAGTCTATAACAACAATTTTAATTGCTAAAGTCTAAACAGTGCATGATGTAAAAATTGTAATAATGAGTTAGATGATGTGAAATGTTGAAATTATGGTTAGAGAGAGACCCCCTAAGCATAACCTTAGCCTCCCAACCCTTTTCAACCTTGTCTAACCCCTTTTCCAACCTCCACACTCAAAAGTTGTGCCCCACTAGGGGGATTGACGTTTTTCACTTTTTAATTTAATTGTGACTTGAGTGTGGCCCCCTCTGCTAAGCTTTCACTTCATTTAACCTTCTTATCACCCCTAGAGGTGATCCCCCTTACTCCACTTTACCCATACTTGCATTTGGGTTAGTTTTTTTACTAAGGGGAGTGCTCTCCAAGAGAGTTATGCCCTACTTTTCCTCTCTCCAATAAAAGTTACGTTTTTATTGTGAGATGACCTTTCACCTCACCTTATCACTCATCCCATGCCTTTCCTTTACCCATTGTGTGATCCCAACACCTCACACCCTTTCCTCACCTCTCATCTCTTCTTCTCATCCCAAGAGGTGCGCCCTCCAAGAGTGGTGTGCCCCCCCTCACCTTGAAACTCAAAAAATAATTTATAAAAAATTATTTGAACCTTTTCACCTTCCATGACACAAATCTCACACTTCCTACATGCCCTTAGATCCATCTAAATAATTTTTCTATTTTTCTACACCCTAGATCTATTGTGCAAACCCTAGGAAGTTCGCCCTAGCCTAGAGATCTACTCTATTTCTTGGTGGTGGACACTTGTCTTAGATCCAAGAGGGGTAGGTTTGCCTCTCCAAGTATAAATGGATCTCTTTTCTCTCTCCCAACTCACCATATCTTGAGTTATTGTTATGCTATTTGATTTTCCTCTCTCTCTCTCTCTCTATTGTCATCTCATTCATTCTCATTTCATTCTAGCTCTTAGGTTTTGGAGTATTCCTCTCCAAGATCTATTTCTTTGGTAATAATATTCAAGAAGCTTTGGAGGACAACAAGAAGGGTAATGCGTCTGCTTGCTTTTCTTATGCAAATGGAGGTAACATTGTTCAATTTTCTTTCTTGATTCATGCAACCCTAGATCTTGGATAAAGTGTTATCTAGGTAGGTTTGATGGTGCGCATGCCTATTTTTCCTATAGATCTTGATGTATAACGTAAATTGAAGTGTTGTTTATGATTATTGCATCAACATTTTATCTAGTGTGTGCTTGAGATTGAAGGAGTATTGCAGGTTCACTTTCAAAGTCTCATTGGGAAAACCTTCTAGAAGGGAAGGGTCACTTGAGGCTTCTCATACTTCAGCCATCTTGATATATTACTTTGCTCTATTATTTGTTGTACATCCATCTCATTTTCAGCTAGCATATATTGGTTTAGATAGGTTAAAAAATATTTTAAATCTATATCTTGTCTTGTGGAAAGACCTTGTCCCAAAAGGGCAAGGGTTTCCTTAACTTTGTTTGGTTGTGTGTAGCCATCCTAGCAAGAAGACCTTGCTGTTTTAACAGGTATATCAGATCTGATAGGAGGCTGTTGATTGCCCCAAAGAGACACACACAACACTCAAAAACCATTTGGGGAAGTTTGGTAGCTATCTCTCACCTCTATAGTCTTTTTCTAGCTTAAGAAGTGCACTTTTCTTCTTGATTTGCTTGTTTAGTTGAGCTTGAGGTGTAAGAGGGAAAGTGGCACGACCTCCCCTCTTCTTCAAGCTTGTGGGTAGGCTAGGACGTGGGTAGATCTAACTCTTTCTTTATTCTTTTGAGTTTTCTTCTAGCTTGGCCGCAAGGTTTAGAAGGTGAGGGCACCTTCTCACCCTTGTGTGCGTAGTGTTTGGTTGTTTGTAGATTAGCTTGCATTTTAGTTTGTTGTTTGGTTTACTCTCTTTCTTGCTCATATATTGCTAAGTTCACCCTAATAACAATATCTAAGAACACTCATACTAACTAAGGCAAGATAACTAATAACCTACCTAGTTGGGTGAGGAACCCCCAAAGAGGTAAGGATAAGTGTTAATCTTTATTTTCTCATGTGATGTGATAGATCTAAATGGTTTAATTCTCTTGATGTTTATGCTTTAGATCCGATCTCATATCTTAAGCCCATTGGGCAACACACTTAATAATTGCCTTGATCTTGCTTAGTTTATTTTCATTCAAGCTCTTAATTTCTCTTAAGCACATATTTTACTTTCATGCTTAATGTCTCTTAAAGTGCTTAATCAATAAGTGGTTATTGTGTTCATTGCTTAATTCCTTTTAATAGCCACGTCTTGGGCTTGAGTTGTGTGGAATGGTTTAACTTGGCAAACACATTTAAATTTTCTTCTTCATCTCACAAGGCAAGTTGTTCTTGCCATTGGATCTATGGTATCTAATCAACTAATGTGATGTGCATGTGATAAATCTATCTATCTCTTTCAACCATTTATATTTATTTGCTTCTTATGTGTTGATGTGCTTCATGGTTAAATCTTAAACAACACAATTTTTGTGCAAGTTCAGTTTCAGCCATCTCATTATTTTGCACTTTAAAAGTACTTTAAAACTCTCAAAACAATCTTTTAATCACCTAAAAGTCTACGTAACTTTTATACATACTTAATAGACTATTTTAGGGTACCTTAGACCACCATCTCCACCATCTAAAACGGGTTTGAGGAAAACAACGGAGGGTAGTGGCAGGGGACTGTCCTGTGGCGCTCCAGGTGGGTGTCCTCTCCGGGAAGTACTCTTACTGTCAGGGATGACCGTGGAAGCTAGGGTGGGCCTCGTTGCCTTACTATCTTGAGCACCTGGCAGTTATTTGGAAACAGGAGGAGGAGGCTTTGGTGAAAGCCAATAAAACTTAAAATTCTTAAGAAAAGCCTAATTATTAAACCCTTGGCCAAATCCAATAATACTTGGTGGGCTTAATAATAAAGAGTGTAGTTTGTCTTCAATATCTTCATAATAATTGTGCTTAACTCTTCTTTGTAAGTTTTTTTATGAAGTAATGTATTGATGATAATCTTATGCAAATGGTGATGTGACTTGATGCTTTGATCTTCTATATCCTGCACACATTGAACAAATGCTTGGTTAGATTGTTGATGTAATCTATCATTCTTCTAATTGTAAATCTTGTAAGTAATTGTATATGGTATTCTTTCATTGAATTATTCTTTTGTAAAATTGTAAGTAACTTGTAATCTTTGTAATAAACAACCCTTGAACATAGTTGACCCCTTGCCCAATTTCTAGGCACTAGTCTTAGTTGACCTAGGGAAAAGGCTTACTTTTCATGCTAACCCTTGCATATTGCATGGTTGCTTAGCATCTTAGGATTAGAGTCCCCTCTAACCTTAAAAAATTAAAATCAACTCCTAGAACCTAACTCCAACACATCTAATAACTAAGGTCTACCCCCTTTGGTTTCCCTAGGAGTAAGCCTAGACGAAAGAGGTTCTGGTCAAAGTGACAGCGTGGGCTGTGAACCTAGGCATTGTGCCTCCAAGGACACACTAAGTGAGCCAGACTTAGCCCACGTTTGCAAGTGTGTATTAGGATGACAACAATGTCTTTTTTGTTGTGACTTACCTATGAACATCAAAAAAAAAAATCCATTTTGGCACTCGATGTGTGATGCCATTGTTGTTGTTGGCCTAGGGTATAAAATCTCTACTTATGAGGAGTTGCAAGGGCCAATTATTCAAGCAGAAAAGATGAACATCAACTCTAGATTGGTGGAGTTGAAGCAATCATGGGAGGTCTCTAGATGCATAGTGATGTGTGATGGTTGGTCAAATAGGAAGCGTAGGAACCTTCTCAATTTCTTGGTATATTATTCTAGAGGTACCATGTTTATCAAATCGGTGGATACATCGACACATGAAAAAAATGCAACATTGTTATGTGAGTTGATGGATGGATTCATCCAAGAGATCGATTTGCATAATGTGGTGCAAATTATAACAGATAATGTAGCTAATTGTGTGATTGTTGGTAGGATGCTTATGGAGAGGCATCGCTCATTAGTCTGGACTCCATGTGTTGCACACTTCCTTCATATGGGGAAAACTTCCTTCATCAAGGAGGTGATTGATTAGGCTAGGAGGATCCCCAAGTTCATATATAACCATGCTTTCGTTTTTAGCCTCATGAGAAGACACACCAGAAATAGGGCGTTGCGGCATCCTGCAATCACACGTTTTGCCACCAACTTCATTACTCTTCAATGCTAGTTTGAGTTGAAGCAAATGTTTGTTTGTGATGAGTGGCATGATTGTACTTATAGCAGGAGAGAGGATGGGATAGCCATTACTAGATTGGTGTACAATGACTCCTTCCGGGAAGGAGTGGTAGAAGTGTGCTCAGTTAGTGAACCTTTGGTAAAGGTTCTGAGATTGGTTGATAGTGATAAGACTGCAATGGACTATTAGTATGAGGCCATGAATAGGGCCAAATAAGTGATCCAGGCTTATTACATGGGCAAGAGTACCCTCGGGTTTAGTAGACAGATGTTGTTATGGGATTTGATTGATAGTTGGTGGATCGAGATGCTCCATCGACCCATTTATGCAGCAACACTTTTTCTCAACCTTGTATTTTCTTACAAATACGACTTTGGTTTTGATGTTGAGGTGATGGAAGGGCTCCTTGTATTCAGAGGATGGTACCTGATGCCGGGATTCACATCAAAATTAATCGCGATATAGAGATGTATTGAAATGGTACTAGACTATTTGGCTTTGATGATGCTATTGTTGTAAGGACCATTTTGGTGTCACGTAAGTCATTATAATTTAGAAGTTAGAACTTTATATTTTTAAAATTCAATTATGTGTTTTATAATTTATTTGAAAGTTTAATTATGTTTTCTTTGTGTTTTTTTTCTTTCTTATTTGTTGTAGATGTTTGGTGGTGAAACTATGGTGCAAGGGCAACAAATTTACAGAGATTTGTCATATGAATCCTCAGTCAAACTCGTAGCTCTTTGGGATGTGAGTGCAATTAAAGTGTATTTGAAAAAATACATTCAAAGAAACACAACATGTTAGGACTTAGAACTTCAACACAACAAATACATTTATTGTAATTTATGACCCTCTAATATATTATGACCCTCAAGACTCGTTAAATTTGTTATGACCCTCTTACAGGTTGGAGTTCTCATGTCTCAATGACTTGGTGTATGTCCATTACAATCTTCGACTATGGTTGAGGCAAATGGATAGAACACCAGATGTGGATGTCATTTCCTTAGACAATATTAGTGTATTGTCTAAGTGGAGAGTGGAGTCTGAGGTGCCTATCATGGAGGAGGCACTTGCATGGTTAGAGGAGGAGGAGCGGCTTGAAGACATCATGGAGGGTGATGTGATAGTATCAACAACACCTTCTACACAGATTGATACACCTAGTTCTACGCACATTAGTCATTGTCTATTGTCAGACTCAAGGCCTTCTACTGTTAGGGGTAGGCCTAACAAACAATGCATGACTTTTTCTTGTAAAAGGGGGAGAGGGCATTGATATCGGATATCTAGTTGCTAGTTTTGTTTGTTTTGTCATTGTACATCTAGCTCATGATGATGAGATACATTTATATCTGTGATGTCATTTTGTATTGATTATTCATTTTTGAGTCATTTATTGGACAACTATTAGGGTTCATGATTCAATATTGACTTTGATGTATCATTTTTTATTTGGCATCCACTACATCACATATATGAGTGTTTTCTCCATATTTATGTGCCAATCTGTTTATATGATGTTGTTGTTTCTTTATATGTTTAAAATTAAAAAAAATGAATATATTTTGTATTTTTTTTATGTTTGTCGCGGTTTGCTGATTTTTTCTGAAACAATGTTTTTTGAACCCTCACCAATTTTGCCAATACTAATACATCTTTAAATATAACTATGTATTTGAAGTCACACGTCATGTTTACTTAAAACATATCAACCATATAACAAATAATCCACTTATCAACTATATTACAAATATACAAATTTCTCTTTGTTTTCAAATAACTTCTTTTTCTTCTCTATAATCTCTATCTCTCTATCTCTGATATACTATATATCAAAATAAGAATAATACATATTATGGGGATAATAAGAATTTGTTTATATATATATAAGAATAATACATATTATTGGGATAATAAAAATTTGTTTATTTTTTAAAATTGAAGTTAATAGTTGAATTATGCTAACATTAGTTTACTAATTTTGTTTATATAGTAAATTTGTTTAAATTTATAATTGAATTTGGTCACAGATTTATTTGACTTAGAACAACTTTAATTATCTATTTATCAAGACTATTTATTAAAAAATCTTCTTGCAATAAGTCTAAGTCTATTTAAAAGAAGTAATAATAATAATATTTATATTTATCCATAAAATCTATATTTATTCTTGTTTGTTCATAATAAAAATAGCATGCAATATTATGTGGCTTCCTTGTAAGATTTGTAGTGAGGAATAGTCCTAGCCAATAATAGGTGTATGACATACATATATTTATGTGCACAAGGGACTCATAATTGCTTCCACAAAGTTGTTGTATATCACTTTATGACAGAGGAAATGAGTTGGGTGTGGAAGATGTAGACAAGGGATGGATAATGATGCTCGCCATAGATGGGCAGGTTTTCGAAGTTTACAAATGAGCTATATTTGCATTTGCAGTGTGATGCTTTACATTTTCATAGAGATAAACACAAATACAAAATGTATATCTTGAGTTATGTGAGGCGACATAGAAAACTATTTGGCGGTGTAATTTGTTTATTTATATTGATGTAAATTATTAAAACGTTTTCAAAAGTGTTTTAATAAGAAAGTTGTCACAATTTGAAAATAATAAGAAAGTCGTCACAATTTGAAAATAAGTAGTGTGTTCATAACAAATATGAAAAGAAAATGTCCAACAAAATGTATTTAAAGAACAAATAAATGCAATAAGAAATAAGCATTTGCATTTAAAAAAAATAGATGCAAAATATGAATGTACCGAGTAGCATTTTCATACACACTAATACTAGCATTTTCATATATATATTAATAGGATATGTACCATGAAATTAAAAAAAAAAAAAACAATACATTGATACATGTATGCCTTTTCAACCAAAATGCCAAATAAAGTGAGAAAATGCAAAAATTATAAAAATGAATAAATGATAGGGTAAACAGATGACGGTTCAATTAATCTTTGTTGTTCATCCTTTGTTTGTCAATGTCATCCAATTTTCCTTAGGATTTCACATACGCGCTATCCACTCTCACATATGCACTACATTCTTGGTGACACAATTCTCACTATATTTTCAGTGGTACATCCTACATGCAACCACTAAACATATAATATGTCATGGTTGTGTCCCTAAGATCTATCATAGTTGTGTGCATAAATTTTTTTAGGGTTGCCTATCTAAACACCTTGTAGATCGGCGAGGAGCCATGATTGCGTTTCAACATTCAAGCTTGGAAAATGATTCCAATGTTATGGGTGCATTCCAGAGGGAGGTAACAAAATATTCCAATGTTATGGGTACATCGTGCATTGTCTAGTGATTAATTTTGTTGCTTCCAAGTTCGGACAATTATGTAGAAATGATTTTGATTGAAGTATATAGTTTCAATCATTTTTTTTAGGATTTATTAAATGTACGTTAACCCTAAAATGATTAACCTTATTTTAAAGCTTGAATAGTAGAATTGTGAAAGTCCCAAAATTTTTCTATTTTTTGGGGTTTTCACTTTGCAAGAGTAGTTGAGATTATTGTTGCAATTTACAATAAGAAAATCAAACATGCGAAACCTGGAAAATATAGTGGTGTACATTATATAATGATTTACATTGTGTGTGTTTGCCAAGTTATGGAGCAACCTCTCAGAATCCTAAAAAAACTATACAATTACCTTGGTCGTAAAACCTAGTTTCTATTGTCGTGTAGTTGTTGCAACTGTGTGAAAAGCTCCAAAAGGAATCCCAACATTGATATTTGAATTACCCATTTACATAATCCTCATCATTAACATAGAGCAAATTCCCATAGCATTAATCAACCTTGATCTCAATAACAAAAGAACAATACTTTAGAGGACAAGGAACCCTACATAGATCCATAAATAAACTTGCAAGCAATAATTTAAATGGTGTCACTATTAGAAACTACAATATAACAACTTTCTCTGTTAGAATATTTATGATTCCATGGTGCCTTACACTTGAAACATATTGTTTGTAACATAAGAAGAAGAAGAACTTGGAGTGTTAACAAGAAGATCACTACGCTTTCTCTAATTAAATCAGGTAGTAAGGTGTACTCTATCTTCCTTTGGTTTTGCTTGGTGCTAATCACCTCCTCCATTGCCTAGAGATAATCACCTCCTCCTCTTGTAGTGTGGTGCTAATCGCCACCACTACCTACAGACATTTGTCACCACCCGCCACATGTTGAAACCAACGAGAATGGTAAAGGGCATGCACCACGTGGAAAAGATAATCCTTAATGGAAAATTTAGGAAATGCACTCTGAAATTGCAACCTTCCATCTTGGAACATGATGAACAATATTCACTCTATAGTAAATCTTTGTCACACATGTCATCTCTCTAATTAAAATAAACTATAGATTGGCACCCAATTTCTAATAGGGGGATGCCTATCAACGTAACCAGTGGCACCTTGCTCTCACAATTGACATAATAGTTTGTTCCTTTGTTCCTAATTTCACCCATGGACAACTTTAATCACGCCAAGGTTCATTCTGCACTATCCCAAATTTGAATGATGTATATAATTGGGTGATGAACAACTTACTTTCAGTTTGGGATAACTTCAAAATTATAAATTTGGAAGTTATCAAATAGTTCATAGATGTTAGGTAAGAAGAAGAAAGGTTGCCTTTTTAGTTTGGATCTTTGCTTCCCTTCATATTGCAATGATTTCACCAAGTTCCAAACCCTCCCATAAATCCTTGAAATTGGTGGTGGTTAATGAGAGGTGGTGGTGGATGAGGGGTGTTTATAGTGTTTTAGCTCAAATTTATTTATTCCTCCTTCCAAACCTTAGTGATGTTCAAATTAAACGAAAGATTAGGACTTTACAGAGGTGTTTCAATAGCTACAGGGACAAATTTGTGTAGAAGAAGGTGATAATAACAATGACTATCATCTCCAGAATGGATTTCTTTACAAGCTAGATAGCCTATGTGTCCCTAAAGGTGAAAAAACTGCATCTTATAAGAGAGGCTCACACCTCCAAGGTTGAAGCACATTTTGGTGTTGGGAAGACAATATCCAACTTAAAAAAGTATTTGTATTGGCCCAAAATGTAAGAATATGTAGCTTGGTATATTAGATGATGTATATTTTGTTGTACCGGCAAGCCCACTGGTAGAAATCAAGGTTTACACCATCCCTTACCTTTACCCTCTTGACCCTGGGAAAACATTTCCATGGATTTTGTGAGTGGTTTTCCAACAACCAAGAAGGGACATTCTACATGTTTGTACTTGTAAAAATACCATCAAAAGACAAGAAGCAACTAACATGTTCTTTGAATAGGTCTGGGTGCACTTTTGGATACCAAGGAGCATTATCTTAGATAGGGATACTAGATTTCTTAGTGCCTTTTTTTATCACACTTTGGGAAAAGATGGACACCATGTGGAAGATATCTATAGTTTTCCATCCACAGAAAGATGAGAAGATAGTAGTAGTCAATAGGAATTTGGTTTATCTTTTGAGGGGTTACAATTAGAAGCATCTAAAGACCTAGGATGAAAATATTATTTATATTCAACATTTTTATCACAAAGTAATCCACACTTCTACTAGTAAGGTCCATTTTGAAACTTGTTTTGAGTATTTGTCGTCTTCACCCTTGGATGTTTTTTGTGGACAACAAGGAGGATTGAGGGAAGACATCACAAGATGAGTATCGAAAGATGAGAAATTTGTTGAAAAGATTAGGCAGATTCATTTGCAATTACAGGGGACATTGAAGAAGTCAAAATAAAGGTACATGGCTCGACATGATCATCCTAGAACTGAGAAAACATTGAAGGTGGGAGAGAGAGTTTGGTTGTAGCGGGACAAAGAAAGGCTACATGGTCCTGGTAAGAAGATCAAGGCCTTGTAGTATGGCCCTTTTGAAGTATTGGAGAAGGTGGGTGATAATACCTATAGATTTGTGTACCTCATATATGTTCATTTACTCAAGTAGTGAATGTGGAAAATCTAAAACTCTATGAGCCTTCCATGTTGGATAAAGACACTAAGGAATAGATCCTACCTACCATAGAGGACTTATCTTTGGTTGCTCAGGCAAAGTTGATAGAAGATATAATTTTGCAGAAGAAGTCCAGAGCTACCAAACAAGGGCAACATGACATTTGGAAGATCTTGTCGAAAGGACAACCTTTGGGTAAGACAAAATGGTACTCCAAGGAGAAGGTAGAGGAAAAATATTCGCACCTCAATCAATAAAATATTTTGGGGACCAAAAACCTCCCTAAATGGGGAGGTATGATCCCAAATGGATCATTATATAATTTTTCATCTATCTTGGTACTTTTTGGGTGGAAAAATTGGAGTAATTGACTTGCAGGATCCATTTTAGTCATAGGTCCCAATTTGGAGATTTGGGGTCTAGAACTTTTAGAGCCATTTTGAGGCATCAAACGACAGCTTTTGGGGTAAAACTTTGTGAGCATGACTCCCAACCCATCGACGTTATTCTACACATAAAGACCTTTCAAATAGTGTGAAAATCACCTCAATTGAGGTTCATATGTGAAAGTCGTGCCTCTCACAAGTTAACGTACCTTGTTGACAACCATGGTATCAAGTGGATGCCATGTCAACCCCCATTACTCGCGTGTGGACTTTCAAGAAGATTCTAGAAGGTCCAAAATCCTATCAGTAATTGAGGGTTGAGGTATGTAAAAACTCTAACCTTGGACGCCTACCAGACTATGTTAAATATTGGGCTACTAGAAGGAGAGGGGGTTTCCATTATTTTAGCACTGTGCTTGTTCCATAGTTGAGTAGAGCATCTAGGTGTGAGATTCGAGAGCATAATAGAGGAAGAAGAAGATTTTGTAGCAACTATTCATGCCACAGTGTCAAAGACAACTCCATAGTGAATGCCCATTTCTTTATATTTGCATTTTTATCACTGAATAAAAGAAAGCAGAGCATAGGCCTCACATTCTAGTTGGGTTTTTCTCCCATTTCGTATTTTCCCAAGATACGTTTTTTGTTCATTTGTGTAGATGGTGAATTCATTTGCTTGCTTTTTTATTTTCAAATTTCAATTATTTTCATAAATTTGAGCAATAGTGATAATAAAGATAAGATTTAAGGAAATAAACCTATGTAATAAAATATTTCAGCATAATACAAGATTTGTTGTGATGAATTGTTCTAGTGGAATATCCACAATAGCTTACATGTTATCAAAATGAGAACTCTAGCCCTCAAAACCCATATTTTTTGGTCAAAAACACCAAAATCAACCCCTACTTTGAAAAGATGTGCTATTAGTGGGTACCATTTTATCTTCAAGGTTAAAATTACCACCTTTTGCAACCATGAACTTAACAACCTCGTAATGTTGTAAAAAAGAACTTTAAAGTCAACCCCCAAATTGAAAAGCATTGCTAATGATGATACCCTTTTTAATTTTTTAGGTTAAAACTACAACTTCTTTCAAACCTTTGGACTTGATAACCATACCATTGCAATTAAAACTTTATAATCAACTCCCAAATCAAAAAGTGGTGCTCCCAATGGCACTATGCCCCCCCTTTTTAGGAATAAAATTGTTAGTTTTTTGAAATTGCAGTTTTGACAACCAATATCCTTGAAACAAAATTTTAAGACCAACCCCCAAATCGAAAAGATGCACTATCATTAACACCATTTTTTTTATAAAACTTAAACTTATAACATTTTAAAAACCATGACTCAAAAGCTCAATACAACTAAAAACAATTATAAAAAAAATCGAAAAAATACCCCAAATTTAAAAAAAAAAATAAAAACATAAAAAAAAAATCAATAAAAACATAAAAATAAAATAACCAATAAAAAACATATACTAAAAAAATAAAGAAAATACATTAAAAAAAAACCATATATATCAATTTAAAAAAATTAATAAAAAACAATTTAAAAAACACAAAAACATCTATTTCCTTCTAAAAAATCACAAAAAAATAAATAAAAAAATAAGGAATTTAGTACGAGGGGATGCTTCCCATTCCTATATATATATATATAACCAATTCCACCCTATATCCAAAAAAATATTATTTATTTCTGTCACATAGTTTGTGCAACGAGAATCCCTCGTGAAATTCAGCCCCAGCTCTGCCACGTCGGCCACATCCAAAGTCGCCGTTTAAAGAAAATATTATTCATTTCTGTACAAGAAAATGCAAAAGAATCCGTTGGGCAAGATAGGCTATTAAGAGAACTGAGCTGTAGTTGGTCGTTATTTTTTGATGTGGGCATTAACGTCCAGTCATAGACCATAAAACGAAAGTAACATAGGCCGCAAAGATGAATCTGCCAGCATATTTAGAGTCACGTTGTGACGTAACCAATCCACGCCACTAAAAGAAATACCCACGATGTGTGACAAAATCCTCATTTTATATTTGTTCTTCTGAATTTATATTTTTATTTGTTTTTTGTTTTTTAAATTTATTGGTTGGAAAAGAAACTCTCTTTAAAATTGTGTTTTCAATGATTTTTTTGGATATGTTTTTTATATTGATTTTTAATATTTATTATTTTTGTCTTCGAGGTCTAGAGTAGTCAGTGAGGGAGTGCGTTTTTAAGATATTCCGTAAGTGAAAGTCACCAGTTCGAAACCCCTAAGGACACCTCAAATCCAACTATGTTAAGGGTTGGTGTGGTCCAGGGTCTCGGGTGACTTTGACGACTTAGATGCCCCTGGATCGTGGCATCTCAGCCAAGGTAATCCCTCACCAAGTAAAAAAGGTTCACG
>JASDQU011377639.1:21629-34816 GCA_032191745.1 Picea mariana | reverse complement strand
TAGATGAATAACCTACCACATTTGAAGAAGTTGTTCAAAAGAAACAATGGAAAGAAGCTATGACAGAAGAACACCAATCCATCATGAAAAATAATGTATGGGAAATTGTGCCTAGACCTAAGGTAAAATCAGTAGTAACTTCAAAATGGGTATATAATATCAAACATGCAACAGATGGAAGTATGGATAAATATAAAGCAAGGTTAGTAGCTAGATGGTTTTCCCATAAGGAGGTAGAAGACTATGACGAAACATTTTCTCTAGTGGCTATATATACTTCCATTAGAACTATCATATCTCTTGCCACTTCCATGGGATGGAACTTACATCAGATGGATGTAAAGACATCTTTTCTCAATGGAGCAATCGAAGAAGAAGTATATATTGAACAACCTCAAGGGTTTGAAGTACATTCCAGAGACACTCATGTTTGTATATTAAATAAATCCTTATATGGACTCAAGCAAGCTCCAAGGGCTTGGTATGCTAGAATGGACAACTATCTAACAAGACTTGGTTTCTCCAAGAGTCATGCAGATCCAAACCTTTACTAAAAATTCATGGACAATGCACCTGTAATTCTACTACTATATATTGATGATCTATTCATAACAGGTGAAGAGTCTCTCATCGTCCATTGCAAGAAGGAACTAGCCTCTGAATTTGATATGAAATATCTTGGTCTCATGCATTATTACTTGGGACTAGAAGTATGGAAGAAGCATGGTGAAGTATTCCTTGGACAAGGAAAGTACGCAATAAAGATCCTTCAAAAGTTTGGAATGATGGATTGCAAATCCATGGACACTCCTATGACTACAGATATAAGAAAATTAAAAGATCTAGATTCTGATCCAATAGATCCATCACTATATCAACAGTTAATTGGGTCATTGATGTATTTGGTAAATACTCGACCAGACATTTGCTTTTCCATGAATACACTAAGCCAGTTTCAGGTGGAACCCAGACATGAGAATTAGATAGCTGCAAATCATGTCCTAATATATATTCGTGGGATGATAAAATATGGCTTAAGATATACTGCATCCAGTGATATATAGATTCATGGATTTATAGATTCAGATTGGGAAGGAAGTGCAGAAAATAGAAAGAGTACCTCAGGAATGTGTTTCATCTTGGGCTCCGCTATGATATCTTAGGGCAAAAGGAAATAGAATTTTGTCGCACTCAACACAGTAGATGTAGAATATATCATAGCATGTGAAGCATGCACAAAATAAATATGGTTGAGGAAGATAATCTCCGACTTATTTGATCAGATTCCAGATTCGACCATAATACATGTGACAATCATAGTTGTATAAGACTATCAGAACACCCAGTGTTTCATGAAAGGTAAAAACATATTGAGATCAAATACTACTTTATTCGAGATAAAGTCCAGTAAGGAGAAGTAAAGCTCCAATATATATCGATAGATGAGAAGACAGCAGATATCCTGACAAAGACTCTGTCTAGAATAAAGTTTGCGTATTTTCGAGAAAAGATGGGGATCGTGGAAATAGCTCCCTTAGTTGAAAGGGAAGAAATAACTCTCCAATTTAGGAGGGACCACTGACATATTATTGAATTAAGAACAGTCATTTTCAAGTTTGAAAAATATTCCATCTTGGACAGATTCTTTCCAGATCGGAAAGTGGATTGAGATTTCTGACGGACAGACATTTTCCAGTTCGGAAAATGGTCCATATTGTTGATGTACCATAGACAGCAACTTCCCATTGTGGTTAGCATGGGGAGTGGTCTAGGGCAGTCTCTCTTCTTGAGGGTTACTCAAGAAGACTGGCCCGCCTCGACGGACAGGGATTTCTCATTGTGGTTAACATGAGGAATGGTTTGTTTTGGAGGTTGGTGCAGGACAGACATTTCCTCTTGTGGTTAACATGGGAAATGGTCCGGAAAGTCATTTCTTAGGGCGGATTCATTCTCTCCAAGTTGCACTTTGTTTAGTGCCGGAGGAATGGCCCAGGGTGGGGACTGGTCCAGGTTCAACAATTAGGGAGAGGCATTCCTTAGGGAAGATTCATTCTCTCTAGGTTACACTTTGTTTAGTGTCGAAGGAATGGCCCAGGGTGAGGAATGGTCCAGGCTCAAAAATCAGGATAGCCATTCTTCCTTGCTTGAGAAGAATGGTCCAGAGGAAGATACTCTTTCAGATCTCATAGATGTGAGTGAAAGAATGGAACAGATGATTCAGTTTACATTATAACAATATTTTATGTGCAGGTTGATATCAGATGATTGTTATGGAGACTGCATGTCTCCAAACAGTAGAGATATGCTACTTTGGTGGATATACTCCACTGTTTGTGACTATGTGTCACGGTTTGAGTAGTTGTGTACTACCATGGATAAACACAGTTGTGTTCTATCAATTGATATTGTACCTGTTGTCATGGAGGTTATCCAGTTGGATAATAATGATGGTGCTCGTGATGCTACCAGTTGAATGGTCTGTTTGTGCTCAAGACCATGCCACCCTAGCTAGGAGGGAGTGTGGATATTATGGTATCTTCGGGAGGTATGAACCTCCATTGTGACCTTTGATGAGATTAGAATGTTCTGGAAGAAAGAAAAGAAATGAAAGTAACCATAGATGAGATGTCGGCTAGAGAGAGATAATCAATATGAATTAATTAGTACCCAGAAGGAGAAGTTGGCCCAGGTAAGTCTGCCAGGAAAACTATAAATACAAGGCGCTAGTCTCTCATTTGACATAGTTCTTAGAATTATAGAAAGTCAGTTTTGTGCACTGCAGTCTAGCAGTCTTGTGTGGAAGTCCTGGGAAAGGTGTTGCGCCAGTTTTGGGTGAGACTCTCTGATCAGCTTTGGTTACTTCTTTCTTGGTACATTAGCCTTGATTGGATATTGGATTGCTACCATGATTCTTATCTCTGTCAAGGTCAAGGTGCTTGGAGGGTGGATTCGGCCTATGGTTGGGTGACAATAGTGATATTTTCAATGGTAAAACGAGCACATTCATTCATATTCTAGCAGATGTTAGAAGACAGATATGAGAGACTAGAGGGCAGTGGTAAATCCCCCATGGACCCAAATGCAACCTTCATGAAGGTACTTGAAATTCTGGTAGTCATTCAGTAGGCCATGACTCAGTCCTTGGCGCAGATGGTTGATAGATTGGCCATAGTGGGCACCCCGGGAACACAATCCCCACATCTAGCATAGGGGAACTCAGGAGCAGGCAATAGACCCTAGTCTCCTACTCGCACATACACTTCATCAAGTAGGATTCCCAGGCCATTGTTCCCTAGTTTTCAGAGGGTACCCCCTGTAGCAGCACAACAATCGATAACACATAGGTCACCCATTCAGGTGGAGGACATTGCAGAGTACATGAGGGAGTATGCAGCATTGGCACGTGACTTCCATCAGGACATGACCCTGGTCGAGTATTGTGGACTTAGACTCAGGAACTTCCCCAGAGAACCACAGAGAGGAGGAAAGCAGCAGCAGTAGGGACATAACATTGATTTCATCTAGAAATTTGGTAAACGCACCATAACTTCTTTTGACGGATCGTCCAAATGCACCGCCAAAGCTTGGGTAAAAAATATATACACATACTACAAGCTCAACCAAATGACCGAGACAGAGACCATCAGTTTCGCTACGCTACACTTTGAGGGTGAGGCACATGAGTGGTGGCATCATGGATTAGTGACGTTGGGTCACAGTCACATCACCTCCTATAGAGAGTTCACATAAAGACTCATGGAAAGGTTTGATAAGAGGGATCTTGAGATCCACTTCAGGGATCTAGCCCATTTGAGACAAACTGTCACAACAAAGGCGTTCATCACGGAGTTGCAGCAAGTAGCAATGGTAGTGATAGATATTTAGAGCCTAGGTTGATCATTTTGTTCACAGAGGGACTCACAGAGCCCTTGAGAGGATGGGTGAAGGTATACAGGCCTCACACCTTGCAGGATACCATATTATGCACTCAATATTTGGAAGACTCAGTTCCAAAGACTAAACCCTTTTCGATACCCTTTGTACCACAGAAGGACCGAGACAGAAATACATTCCAGAGAGAATGCAAGGGAAAGGAGAAGCTAGATGATGAGACAAGACGAGAGCTTATGAGAAAGAATCTTTTCTTCAACTGCATATACCCTTGGGTCCCAGGCCACAGGTGCATGGGCAAGGGAGAGATTCATTATATTGAGGTGGCAGTAGACAGTGTGGACAGTGAGGAGGAGGAGCAGGACAGTGGATCCACTAGCTCGAAGGAGGATTCAACAAAGGTAGAGGAGTAGCCTCCATGTAAACCACTGACATCGGTAGGGGCCCACCCACCATTAGTTCCTCAACCTCCTGAGCAAGCTAACAGACGGAAACCAACAAAGGGAGGAGTCATAGTGACCCTTTCTGGTGTTCCTAGGCATGATACCCTCCGGATCAGAGGGACTATTAAGGGACAATGGGAAATCTCCCTATTATATGGTGGGACCACCCACAACTTCATTGACGCTTCATTGGTATTGAGACGGGCACTTCAGACAAAGGAGTTTGAGGCATTTGATGTTGCAGTAGCAGATGGCCATATAGTGGAGTGTTTAGACAGAGTTCTGGACTTGGAGATAAAGTTAGGAAAATACATAGTGAAAGACACATTTTATGTGGTTGACCTATCTAACACAGATGTGGTATTGGGAGTCCAGTGGATGATCACCTTGGTAAAAATCACCACCAATTACCAAACCTTGGAGATGGGGTTTAGAGACAGTGACAGGAAGAGGGCTGTTTTGAGAGGCATGTCAATAGGAGCACCCAGGATAGTTTCGACCAAGAGGATGGAGAGGATATTCATAAATGGGGAGGTATCATATTTCGTAGAGTGCTTTATCACTACGCAGAAGGATTCATAGGTTCGACAATAGTATCATACAGAGATCATGAACTTGTTGGGACGACATCAACATATTTTTGGGTTGATTCCACCAGGGAGACCACCTGACAGGGGGTTTGAGAACACCATTTAGTTGGAGGAGGGGGCCAAACATATGATCACACCCCCCTATCGTCATCCTAGGAGGTTCAAGGATGAGATAGAGAAAACAATTAAGGAATTACTAGTGATGGGACACATCAAACCGAACAACAACCCATTCGCCTCTTTAGTTGTCTTAGTTCTAAATAAGGATGGTACCATGAGGATGTGCATTGATTATCAAGCCTTGAACAAGAAAACCATCAAGAACCAGTATCTTATCCCTTGCATTGACGAGTTTATGGATGAACTGCATGGGGCATTTTCTTCTCAAAGATCGATCTAAGCTCTAGGTATCATCAGATCAGCATCCGAGAGCAGGACATATAGAAGACGACATTTCGGTGTCACTTTGGACATTTCGAATTTCTAGTTATGCCATTTGGGCTAACAAATGCACCAGATACATTTCAGTCTTTCATGAACCACATATTCAAGGATCAGTTGAGGAAATTAGTCTTGGTTTTCTTCGACGACATGTTGGTCTACAACAAGACATGGTAGGAGCATATGAGGCACTTAGATGAGGTTTTGAGCATCATGGACGTGCAGTCACTATATTCCAAAGAGTCCAAGTGTGAGTTTGGTATGACATAACTTCTTTACTTGGGCCACATCATCAATGCACAGGGAGTACAGGTACACCAAGAGAAGTTCAAGGTCATTCTAGATTGGCCAATGCCCAGAAACGTGATAGAGTTGAGGAGATTCTTCGGGTTATGCAGCTATTACAGGTGGTTTGTCAGGTGTTTTTCTCAGCTTGGAGAACCACTGAAGGATCTCACCAAGCAGGGGGATTTCATATCGACTGATGAGTAACATAAATCCTTCGATCACATGAAGGAAGTCATGGGCACATGTCATGTGTTAGCATTACCAGACTTCACTCTGCCATTTGTATTAGAGTGTGATGCATCCGGTGAGGGTATCGGGGTAGTTTTGATGCAGGGAGGACACACCATTGTATTCGAGAGCAGGAAGCTCAGTCAAACTGAGAGGTTTTACTCCATCTGTGATAAGGAAATGATGGAAATCATGCATGCCTTGACCAAATTTAGACAATATTTGGTGGGCAACAAATTTGTGATCAAAACAGATCACAACAGCTTGAAGTATTTCCTTGAGAAAAAAGACCTCAGTGAGCGCCAGAAGAAATGGGTGAAAAAGGTACAGGAATTCGAATTTAACATATATTATGTCAAGGGGAATAAGAACATTGTGGTCGATGCACTATTGAGAAGACCTGCAAAATGTTCTTTGATGGATATTTCAGCAGATTGGAAATCCCACTTGTTAGTGGAATATTCCAAGAATAATTTTTCTTATGAGGTTATGGATGGGAAAATACAGTATGGCAGGTATAGGGTCATTAATGATGTCATATTCTACAAGGATAGAGTCTACTTAGTGCCAGATTCGAGGCTCGAGAAGAAGATCCTCGCAACCATTCATGATTCAACACTAGCAGGCCATCAGGGGTTTTTCAAAACCTACAGCCAAATCAGGGAGAGGTTCTCATGGAAGGGCCTCAAACAGGATGTCATGAGACACATCAGTGAGTGTGTGAATTTCCAACAGCACAAGTCAGAGCATACTCTTCCAGCAAGGCTACTTCAACCACTTCCCATTCCAAAGCATAAATGGGAAAGCATATTGATAGACTTCATCATAGGCCTACCCAAGGTCCCGGGTAAGGAATGTATCTATGTATTGGTCGACAAATTGAACAAGTTTGATTGATTTTATGCCATACCTACAAAGTAAAACGCAGCTCAGGTAGTTGATTTATTCTTCAAGGAGGTCTTCAAACTTCATGGGTTTTTGAGGAACATCATCATTGATAGGGTCAGTTAGTTTATTGGGACATTCTAGAGGGAGTTGTTTAGATTGGTGGAGACAGAGTTGACACCCAGCACCAGCTATCACCCTCAGAAAGCTGGGAACACTGAGATCGTCAACAAGTGGGTTAAAGGGTACTTGAGGAACTATGTAGGTGGACAACAGAGAACATGGGTCAAGTGGCTACATTTAGGAGAGCATTGCTACAACACCACTTTCCACATGTCCATTGGTATGACACCCTTCCGAGCATTGTACGGATATGATTCTCTCGCTTTGGTAGACTTGGTTTTCGAGAAGAGTCTCCCAAGGCCAAGGATTGGATAATAGAGAGTCAAGAGATTCTCAAGTTGCTAAAAGAGAATCTGTAGACAGCAGAGAACCAACGGGAGATTAGTGCGAACATGCACAGGACAGAGCACAGCTTTGAGGTTGGGGATCTGGTCTTCTTGAGACTCCAACCTTACAGATAATCATCTCTGAAGAAAATTGGGGACAAGAAGCTCAAGCCCATATTTTATGGCCCTTACAGGATCATGTGTCAAATAGGCAAGGTTGATTATGAGCTAGAGCTTCCAAAGGGGAGAAATATTCATAACGTGTTCCACGTATCTTGCCTCAAAAAGGCAGTGGGACAATTCATCAACACATCAGAGGAGCTTCCCCCATTGGATGAGGAGGGACATTTGGAGTTGGTTTTGGAGGAGGTACTGGAGTTCTGGGAGTGGAAACTAAGGAGAAGGGTCATCAGAGAGTGTTTGATCGGATGGAGAGGGCTTTCAGTAGAGGATGCTACTTGGGAGAGTGAGCAGGTGTTGCATCACCCTGGATTGGTATTGCTTGAGGACAAGGAATTTTAGGAAGTGAGGACTGTAATGTACCTTTCCAAATAGGAGCTCTAGAGAGAAGGATTAATGTTCTAAACCACCCCATTAGACTATAGTCGGGGACAGAAAGGTGTAAATAGGGTTACTAAGGTCACTCCAGTCAAAGGTGTTATATTCAAAAAGTGGCATTGAGCTAAAAGTGACTAAAAGCGTTTGTAATCCAATTTGATCTAAAAATAAAACAGACCAGCTAAAATTAGAAGTCAACATCGAATTAGGGTTTGGTTCAGCTATAAGAGAAGGTTCAACAACCTAATTCATCATTATGTAGATTTTGACTTGTCATTGAGGAGAGAGGCGCATCTCATGAGAGATAGTTTAGTGGATTCCAGAAGGAAGACACCAGTTGGTTGATTTCGATGTTCATAGACACACCCTAGTCATTGGGGAGATCACATAGGTCTTCCATCATTCTTCAGTAGCAATTACATAGGTTCCAGCAGCAAGGCTGCACTTATTCAGGGTGAGGGTGCAACTTCTAAGGAGGTTTAGTGGATCCACTTGTACCTTTTAGGAAGAGTTCAGAGATTCCCCTCTGGCCCATTTGAGAGGAAGGAAATGCACATATTTTTCTTGGTTCCTTGTCATATTAAGACGAAGGAATCATCTAGGGTGCACATTCTAGACATTGGGAGTGAGACACTTGGGGAGGACACATTTGGGGTTCTCGAGCGATCATCAATTCATATCTGGGGAAATCCTTCCGACCCATTTCCAAGTAGACCTGGGTGATTAGTTTGAGACACACATCAACTGATTCTGATGGTGGAATCACTAGGGCGTAGTTTTCCAGAGAAGAGGGGGTGGATTTCCCCCAAGGGGATCCATCTGGGGACCAAATACACTAGTTTAGGTATGGACAGTCACCAAGATTATGAGGCAGAGCAGGGCACATTTTTTTGGACAGTTTCTAGGAATTTCCGAGAGGTATAACCACTAGGGTGAACTTTCCAGACTTGCAGCAGTTTTCGTACAAGCTAGCATATCTGCAACAGTTATTCATCTCATCCATTTCATTCCACAAAATTCTTCGGGTATCAGGTATTATTGTTTTAGCTTCTTTTGTATTCCGACTAAGATCCTTTCTCATTGATCTAGCCGAGTGATTCATTTTATTCAAACACATTCAACATTTGTACTCCACAGAGATTTCATAATATAATCTTTGCAGTCTTTTGTCACCATTATTATTTGAATGCTCATTTATATGTTGTAAACAATTAATCCTACACACACATTAGCAGAGTTTCCTAGACTATCCAAGTCAGGAACTTTACATTTTTCAACAAAACACTTCCACCCAATTTAAGGCACTAAATAGTCAAATTTTAATGGACATTGGGCCCTCTTCCTAGGATGGTTTAGGTAGGTCCTAAACATTCCTATGTGACAGTAATAGAATACTTAGCTACATCAATTCACCAATATCGATTTGAACATGTTTGATGAGTCCAATCTAGTGGGATTGGTTAGCCAGATGGACCACTTTTTTTCTTTTTCTCTTCACGATTCCCTCGATGACACATTGAAAATCAAGTTAGGAATGTTGTATCCTGATCGACAACCAATGTGGATCTAATGATACGACAACTATCATTTTATAAAAACAATGTAGAAAAACGAGATCTTTTTACGAGCAAAATTATTTTTAAATAAATTTATTGAAACATTGTATATAAATAATATTTTTCTCTAAATAAGTTTCTATTAAAATTTAATAATATTAATATATATAAATAATTTAAAAAATCATCCTCTCAATGGACATCATAACAACTATCGGGAAATAAAGCAATCACATTTTAACAAGTTAATATATATTGTGAACAACTAAGAAGAGGCTTATGAATCATCAACCTCGTCATTATCCCCATCCTCTTCTTCTTCATTTAAAGAAGATTCATATTTTTCAAGGCCCAAACTGGTTTCTTCATCTCCTATTTCCTCTTCATCGAGAGACAAATATTCAAAGGAGAAAGAATGTGGAGACTCGGGGATATTTTCATCATGGGTTAATCAATCAGATTGTTATTTTTCATCATTAGATTCTTCTTCTTATCAGTCATTGGATGGTTTAACCTCCTCTTTGGAGGAGTCTGTATTAGATTCCATTGTTGTAGATATAATGAGAAAAATAGATTGGTATATAAAAAAATAATTTGTTCTACTAGAAAAATAAACCATGAAAAAATAACTAAACAAAATGTTTAAAAAAAACATTGCAGCCAACTAGACACAAAATTAAAAGCTACATTGAAACTATAAACTAATGTCGCTCCAATAATGGAAACAAAAAGGATTTCTTCATAGCCATAATGAATAGAAAAAAAACATCGGCACACTAAGGATGGTATATCCCAAAAAGGACATTATGGTGATCCATTTTTATATATTTTTCTCAACTCTTTGCACTAAAACCTACCACAAATCTTTAGGTGAGGCCTCAAATCAAAGGTGAAATAAATACCAACAAACTCAAAAAACTTCCTAGGTTGGATCTAGGTCCAACTCTTGTCTTCAAGCCATCCAAGCAGCAAGCATTATCTTTGACTGTAACATTGGGTTTTGGCTCGTTGTACACTGGAACTAGAAACAACCCAAAATGTTTGAATGCAACGCATTGTTCCATTCCATGAGGTCTTATATGACATAATAAACAAGGAATATTTCCAAGTCGATTTCAAGACCAAAAGATTTGGTCTTGAATGAACCTTCAAAATAGTCTAATTTTGCTATCATTTCATTGATAAAATGGAGGAAAGATTGATCCTTAGGCACAATAGGAAGTCAAAGCATTTTGAAACAAGTTCAAACCTATTTTTGAGTAGGTAATGTTTCACAAAGTCATTATAAATAAAAGTTCTAAACTTGGAGAGCATCATGATTTTTTACTATTTTTTATCAAAAAAATATTACTAATTTCTATACAATCCCATAGACACCCAATTATGATATTGTGTGATGTTAGTCTTCCCAAGGATATTTTTTTTATTGGATAGTCTAAACATAAGTACTTTCATTTAAATAATATTATCATATACATGTTGGACTATGATTTTCATTAGACCAAAACTCACAGGAATTAATCTCCGCCACAAATGCCAAAGTTAGGATCCACGAGAGGGGGTTAACCCATGTCGTGAAACTTGCAAGAAGCGTTGAACCCAATGTCCAACAGTCGCCCCCCAGCGCATGTCGGGAAAGTTCCGAACTCGAGACATGTAGCTCTAATACCATTTGTTGGACTATGATTGTTTAGACCAAAAACCACAAACGTTAATATCTACCAAAATCTCTAGAGCTAGGATCCACGAGAAGGGGTTAACCGATGTCACGAAACTCAGAGGAAGGGCTAAACCCAATGTCCAACAATACATGTTTTTTAACTATTTCAGATTCTTTATTTTAACCTTTCAACCATAATAGACAAATCAAATATTATTATGTTAGTTTATGATGGAACTTGATAAAGTACCTAGACAAACCACTTTTTCATACTTACCAACATCATACACTAGTGATGAGGATGAGATAATTGTTATTATAGGTAAATTCAACAATCAAATCTGTTTGGACACCTTTACTTGTCATTGTACTTTCAATGATGGACGAATACAACGTTAATGCATGGATTTCGTGAAGGAGTGATTCATCATCAACACATGGATTCTACAAGGGAAGGTTTAGGAGAGAGTAACTAGTAAGAGGGGATAAAATGATTGATATGAGATGCATTGTCAATGCATAAGTTTACCATTGTTTTGGAAAAAAAAAACATTTACAAAAATACATTATGGCTAAATTGTTTCATGTGGAATTCAATCAAGAGAAATTTCACAATTCAAATGAAATATTTTAAATTACCTACCAAATTATAGGTTAAACGTGTCTTGATGCTCCTGATAAGAAAGATTTCATTCCTCCCCATATAATCTAATACCAACCTCATCAGAATTATGTAGACATGAAATTAAATTTCATTTTAGATTTCACTCATTGAAGAATGTTCCAATACGACATTATAGAATATCTATCAATTAAATATTACTTCCTTATCATAGTTCAAGATATGTTCATTTAATGAAATTTATAATATCAAGTTACTTACCCTATGTTGTTTTAACTTTCTTTGGTTACAAATTCTGACTAGTTAACTCATATTTAAGCCTTTAAATTGTCTCATTTTTAAACTTGTCAACCAAACCATTTTGGATTAGTTGACCCCACAACTTACTCTACACTATATATATATATATATATATATATATATATATATAATTCCAAAACTATGTGGAAATTCTAAGCAAATTATATGGAGAAAAAAAAAGAGACATATTTTATATAATTAACTTAATAATATAGGATATATGATAGAAAAGGGTTAAATGTTATGAAAGGGGAGGTCATGTTAGGGTCTCACCACCCACACACACACACACACACATATATATATAATTCCAAAACTATGTGGAAATTCTAACCAAATTATATGCGAAAAAAGAAACATATTTTGGATAATTAACATAATAATATAGGATATATGGTAGAAAAGGGTAAAATGTTATGAAAGGGGAGGGCATGTTAGGGTCTCACCTTAACTCCTCTAATTACTGGAACTTAGGTTGTTAATTATTGTAAGGTGGCCATCCTCATTAAATAAGGTGCATTAGGTACTTAGAGTGTGTACTCAAAACTACCATGTGGGGTCATTAAAAAAGGTCTTCTCGGTAGTTGGTGTGTACTCAATAATGTAATAATGTAATGTGACATCATTAAAGAAGGTCCACTAGGTATTTGGAGTGTGTAGTCAATAATGTAATGTGGTATCTTTAAATAAGGCACATTAGGTAGTTGGCATTCAATAATGTAATATGAGTCAATCATTAATGTGGGGGCCACTGGTGGTTATAGTTAGGGATTGCTAGAAGATATTTATAGGGGTAAAGAACTATGTAAGAGGTGTGAAATATTTTACATTATATTGGAGCTCTGTTATTTTGGAGGCTAACCCCTCATAGTGGTGTTGTGAATATTGTTATCAGTTCCAATATCAATATATCAGGTTTTCCATTTCGCATGTTCAATTACTATTATTCCTTTCTTATTAGTTATTGTGGATGTTATCTCTTTGATATTATTCATTTTTCATATTATTAATATTTCATATTTTTTACTCTTTTAACTACTTTTGGGATTTTAGAACCATGGCAATCTGTAGAAGCATTGAAAGTGAAGGTATATGTCTTTACGAGACAATAATTATTGTCTAAGAGGGTGCTTTGAGCACTATAAAACCTTGGAAGTATTGCGAACGACTATGTTGTGAAGCAAGCGCCTTGAAAATAATAAAAATTCAATGAATACAGTCCATTTCGAGGGGGAAACCTCCTTTTACAATATATCTAATTCAAAAGACAATATAT
>JASDQU011377638.1:11408-34191 GCA_032191745.1 Picea mariana | reverse complement strand
ATGTAGGCCCCAACCCTAGTCATGGGTTTTGGACCGCAAGATTGATAAAGGTATTTGGACATGAAGGACAATGTACATGCATATACAACACCCATGAATGGATAGTATATATCATGTTGTTCCGGTGGTATGTGGCACATCATGTGGATCCTCATGGTTGAGGAGAAATGAATTTTTGAAGATGACAAAGTGAATTGAAGAAGGAAGTACATGTAGGCCCTGAAAATAATTACAAAATAAGAAAGTGTTAGGCCGGCCCTAATGTTAAAAGGAAGTGACATAAATGGTATAAATAAACATCATTATAGATTTATTTGATACAAGTCGAATTTTAGAGGTAATAAGAAGAAAAGAAGGCCGGATTTCAAGGGATGATGAAGTCTTTTGGTGATGTGTTCTAAGGTATGTTATTTTCAGGTCATCTTACCATTTTTGCTATAAAGTTTTTTCTAGAACGATTCAGATTGTGAAATCGATATGGTATTGAGAATACATACCAAGGTACCTCTGGTAAAAATTTTATCTCTTGATTCGATATAATTATGGAGATACACTCTATGGAAGATAGGGTTTGTGACCAGTCTTGAAGCTAGTCAATAAACATGTGTTTCGGGTAAAACAGTCATAACTTTTTCATACAGAATCTAAATGTAGTGGGACCACTTCCATTGGAAAGAGTATAGAATTTAGTTTCTTGTGTGTGCATTTCAGAATCATATGTTAAATATTGAGCGTGGGGCATGCTTTACAAGTTGGGTCTTTTGAACAGACCAGAATTGAATAAAGTCTACCATTCTTTCTATAACCTCTTTTTGGGGAGGATTCAAGGAGTGAAAATTGTAGGAGTTTCAGAGAATACATTGAGTAATATTATCTATAGGATCAGAGTACTCCAATAATTGAAGAATTGAAGAAGTCTCAAGAAGCATTGTCAGGTTCTATGTGATGATTGGTTGATGGTGATGGTTTAATGTAAAATTTTATTATCTCTCATATATTTTTGGGTGGAAGGAAGGGGCAAGGATGGAGAGTTCAACTCTCTCTTGATATTGGATGATTGTATCTTCCTCTTGGAGGTTTATCCCTCCCTATACATTTGGAAGCTGTAGCTACCTTTAGAAGTCATTACTTCCCTTGAACAATAAACTATTGATTATTTCTCATATATTGTGCATGGTGTATTATGGTGTATTGGTATAACTCTTATACTATTGTTCATTGCTCATTGAATATAGTTGAATGGTTTAAGTATAAGTTGAAAAATGTTTTAAATTGTACTTGATACTGATTCACCCCCCCTCTTAGTATCAACAACACTCCTAACTCATATTTGTCTGTTTCGACCACAATTCTCGTCCAAAAATTTTGCTTCAACTTCTACTGACATGGCCCATCCAGGCTCAGTTTTGAAAGCATGGATCTGATACCAATGTGTGACGTCCACGACCACCAATCCCTGCCAAGTAATGCTACCTAAACAATTGTATCTTTGCTTTTCTGCTCTGATACCAATTTGTGACGTCCCCGACCATCAATCTTTGCCGGGTAATGCTACCTAATCAAATGTATATTTTCTTTTCTGCTATGATACCAATTTGTGATGTACCCACCCACCAACCCCTATCGGGTAAAGCTACCTAAACAAGTGCATCTTTTATTTTCTGCTCTGATACCAATTTGTGACGTCCCTGGCCACCAATAGGCTGGGCAACATCACTCCCCAACCACCCAGTCTGGGCCATGCTACTTTAGAAAAATATCATACACATGCACACACACACAGACACACACGTGCGTGCGCACACACACACAGACACAGGCACACACGCGCACGCGCACACACACATACACAGATATATAAACATAAACATTATGTTCATACACATATTATTGCGGAAGCGACAATAACACATACAAATTTAACAAATGACTTACGTTTTGCTATCACACAACAAAATGTAGAAATAACAGTAAAAGCATACATGCAGTAATCATAGAAAAAACCCATAAATATAACAACATATGTAAATACACAACATGTAACCAAACTTGGAAATGGTACTTATCTCTTAATTGGAGTACACCAACTAGACATAGACCTTCCAAAAACCTCCCAGCCTTAGACCACACTGCTCATCACTCTTAGCAGTGGGTCACCCCCAAGCTGGGACTAAACTCCACCATGCAAGGGATTCCTACGCTAGGCAGGGACAATAAGATGTTGCACAGTACAACATGAAGGATTTCCCACTTACACCCACAACTCACAGACTCTCATTCCCCACATGTCTGCCCCACCCCAAGAGTGTACACCTTCACTGTCATACAATCCATTGACTGCTACACGTCCCTTTCCAGAGCTTCAACAATAGGGTGAATCAAGAATTCTCATAGCTCTTTAGCTGCCACTGGGTTCCCTCCAGGAGAACTCACTTCCTCAACACACTCTCTCACCTGGAGAGAGTTGCTCACATGCCTGACAACTTGATTCTTCAATCCATGGGCCTAAAATCCTGCTTCTTCACTCCCACTGCTCAACACACAGGCATGGTGATGGAAACAACATAAACTAGACATGGGGAAATGGTACTAACAAGACAATACACATGCAACCCCAGAGTACAGGTTCAGTAAGATATATGTTCAGGCTTGTTGCAGAGGTTCAGGTGGTTGAGGTATTCAACAATGGTAGACTGGCTCACTTCGTGACTGCTCAGTGCATGGGTGCATGGGTGAAAATGGGCTAACGGATGGCCAGCCTAGTCAAAATGACGAGAATCCTCAAAATGGTGAGAATGGTTAGAATGGTCCAAATGCAGAATCTTGAGAGAGACGAAAAATGGTGAGAATGGTTAGAATGGTCCAAATGCAGAATCCTGAGAGAGACGAAAAATGGTGAGAATGGTCCAAATGTAGAATCCCGAGAGAGAAGAAAAATGGTGAGTGCGAACCCCCACAACGGTGATAATTCCCACATAAATCTACATGCATTTTGGATGACACTTGGCTCTCCAGGAGCACGTTCCCCCCCACTTGGAAATCATTCCTCTCCCTAAACGAACTTAGGATAAATTAATATCCTCTTTAACAACTTTTAGAATAATAATATATTATTTTGTTAGGATATTAATATTTTCCCTTCTTTCTTAGACTCATAGCCTCCTCCCTTTCCCAACCCAGTGGAGCTTAGTCCACCATAACTCTTTCTTCATGGTCGGTATACACGCAACGATGTTTTTATATTAAAATATGAATATTTACATGTACAAAATAGGCTCCTAGACTTTAACGTCTAGGCTCTCCAGCCTAATAAACATGTAATCTTGCTTTCTTATAACACTTGGCTCACCAGCCTACAAAACATGTTACATTCATGATTACAACCGGGGCTCGACCTCGAGATATTACAATTAGAGCTACTTTTGGCCTAGACTCCCTCATAGGAGTGGCCTAAGCAAGTGTGATGCCTATATGTCAGTTTGATTGAGGTGTAGATTGATTAGAGAATGACGATGGTATGACTACAAATTGTGAACTTGTGCTTGGGATGTATTGCAAACAGGTCAAGGGAAATTCTGAAAGGAATGCAATGGATTTACATGTTATTATGTCCCAATGGTGAAAATTGAAGAGCTTGATGGTCCCTACATGTTGCGTGACTTTTGAAATTTATGTGGATCAATGTGGTTTAAGATTGGATTGGGTAATGTTATGGACTTGATGAAAATGCTTGGATGGAGCATGGAGTATGAGTAGTTCATTGAAGAAGAGTAGATTTGTAGCAATAACTATAGTCTGCAGATGGGGGCCTTGCAAGACTTTAAGTGCCTAGATCCATTCTCATTTAAAAGTACCATTGAATATGTTATCACCATAACAATATTTTGATGTATCCAAGTTTGAGAACTTAGTGAGGGGCTAAACAAGTGTAGACGCGCGATAAAATGAAGGATGGGGCCACATCTAGCGGAAGAGGGATAAAACTAGCGGAAACACGAAGTTGATGGAACCTGGTGGGCCACATTTCTTGGGCGCCAAATATCGACAGTCAGAGACCATATCGGGCAGAGAACTAGTGCAGAGGTTAATTATTTGAAAGTGAGCTGATAAAAATACTGTGGTTTCAGCTTGGGACCACGTGGCGCCATCAGATGCATATCGGGGAGAAAAGCAGTCTGCTCAAACTTCTTTGCTTCATCCCCGATATCAGAAAGTGTATATAAAGGAGGGAACCTTGTCATCATTTTATGTTATTTCAAATCATTTTAATTTTGAAAGTGGTGTGACCGCTCTAGTCGAACCTAAGATCAACAGTGCACCAAATACACGCGTCTTCCGCTTAGTTGCAGGCACTTCTCATCATCGCCATGAATCCTGTTGTTTTGTCTGTAACAGAGCAAGATCCCCCACCAAGCGAAGAATCCCTAATTGATAGAGACTTTGATGTGTTCGACACCAAAATAACCATCTCACCCGTCTCCTTGTCCAAAGCCAATTTGTCAGATAATGTAGGGAGACATATACCTTTCCTTGAAGCGGTCCAATCCTCCATAGTCCCTTACGCCGTTGAAGTCACATTCCCTTTCCTAGAATTCATAGGTTGGTGCGCTGAATAGTACTCACAGGAAGAGAAGGTCATTTTAAATAAGTTAGGGTCAGAGGTCCTGTGCAAAGTAGATAGCCCGTCAATTCTCTATTCCCTCGGAATATCAGAGTCTCCCTCCGCAACATTTGAACCCTTCGAAGAATAAAAGCTAGTCACAGTTTACAAAGAATGTCCCCCTGAAGTCAAAACCCTATTTTTACAGACAATATTTAAACCTGAGCTTTATTTTGAGAGTCTGTCCTTGCCCATGAATGTAAGTGTCATGGTTATTGAAATCCAATGGGCCTGTTCCATACTCAGTCAGATTTTAGGTTTAGATAATGAAAAATATGTAGTTGAGGTCATGTTAGGTTTTCTATTAACCTTTTTCTAGTCAGAGTCCAATCAGTCAGTTTGTATCAGTTTTGAAGAATTCATAGCTGATAACATACACAAGCAGCTAGTGAACTTCTAATCACTAAGGCACTTCAGGTATTACACATACTTGTTGAGAATATTCCCGGAGAAAAACAAGAAAGAGTTCCCTGAAGCAACATTCATCTCAACTGAATGAAAAAGAATCACAATGCTCATTTTCATAAATAAGATCATGTCCAGAGTTTACAGTTTGATCTTCAACACTATCTTGCCAAGAGTCTTAGAGGACATGAAAAGTTATTTGCAACAAGATTCAGAAAATAGAGGAGGATATTGGGTGTTGTTCATGAATTCTACAGTAATTTGGGTATATGGTTGTCAAGAGGCACCTTACCTTCTCCCTATCTTTTTGACACCCAGATTCTTTTCCCTGGAGTTCATCAGGCAAAGAATCATCTCGAAGACAGAACATTCCTGAAAATGCATAAGGTGTCCAACCTGAAATTTCCTTTCATCATAGGACCCTTTGTTGTGAAGACTAGATCATGCTTATCTCAGATCCAGGCCAAACTCAAGAATTTTGGATTTGCATAGCTACAAGGGAGAAGGTATGATCCACATCATGTCATATCTAAATGAATATTGATAAGCAAACAAGGCCCTTATGAACATGAGTATGTTGAAGATTTTGACAAATTGACAAATTTGGAAACTTGTGCTGATATGGAAGCCATCTTACAGCCTGCTCATACACAACAAGTAGGGCCAACCCTGCAGTAGATTTAGAAACTACAAACCCATCAGAAGCTGACATTTAAAGTTCCCAAAGCAAGTGTCTACACCAAAAGGAGCAGTTCAAAAGCCCTGGGTACTAGTGGACAATAGAGTGTCCCTAAAAAGATAAAGATCACACTATCTCCACAGATAGTAGATCTGGAGGAAGAAGAGATTAAATAACAAGTAAGTATGGATGTGGTGGATAGTGGAACCAATAAGGAAGAAGCTGGTAAAAGAATCATGCCCCAAAGTGAAAGTAGTTCAAGATATTTTAGCAACAAAAAACACATTTTTGATAAAGTACCTAGAGCGGTCTACCAATCTAAAGAAGATTTAGCGAAGCAATAGGCTGTGAAAGGAAACTTGGACATGAGTGAAATAAGAGAGTTGACAACTGAGGTAGAAAGGATTTATCAGTATAAGTCTTCTCTGTTCTCAGTTAGATATATAGAGAAGAAGACACTCAACATAACATTGGCAGATGAGGATAAAGTGTCTGAAGTTAAACTGCATTATGAAAACATCAGTGCCTCAGACAAAGTGAAATTCCACAAAAACACCAATGACATGATATATTCAGACTACCCAAGTTTGCGCTTGAAGGTTTCAAGGTTGACAACTCATGCACTTAAGTTGGAGGGACAATTGAGGCAAGAAAAGGCATCCAACAGAGCTTGGTAGACTCAAGTCAAGAGGTTAGAATCTGAAGGCCCTCAGCGGGTAAAAGATTCCTTAGAAGAAAAAGACAAGATGATTCAAAGCATGGAGAAAAAGATGAAAATGTCTGCCACAGAGCATCCGCAAACAACAGAGCTGGTTGCTCTAGAACAAGAGAAAGAGACATTTCGGCAGGAAGCATTGAATTACAAAGCCAAATTGTTGTAGGTGGAGAAAGAAAACGTAAATTGGTCACAAGGACAGACATAAGTATCAGACATGTCTGTTATTGTACCTCCTACTGTAGAAACTGGGTCAAGCGCTGAAGGACTGGTCCAGGCTATGTCACAAGTTAGCATGAAGGTGAGTGATATCAAGAGCCTTAAGGAAGATATAGAAAAGCTACAGCATGAAATGAAAACAAAAGATGAGAAGTTGGCCTAGTTCCAGAAAGAGAATCAAGATTTCCAGGAAAGAGTAAACAAGCTTAAGATAAGGTTGAGAGGCAAAGGACTGTTGCAAGGAGAAAAACCTATCATATGCGATTCTATTACTGCTAAAGTTTCCAAGTTTAGGGTATACCTAAATTTCATCAATGACAAGCATAACATTGCTATCATAGCCAAAAGAAAATGCATTGTTGTGGGTGAGACACTGGCAAAGAAACCCTTAGAGTGGGCCCCAAATGCTATAAATTTTCGGAATTCCATTCCCACTACCGAACTTTAGACTATCGGGGTCAAAGATAGGACCACATTGATCATTTGGGCTAGGAGGGTCATTGCAAGCATACTTTTCTTAAATCAATCAAGACTAAGGCCGTGCAGATGGAACAGAGCATGCACGAATTCAAAGATCTGTTTGAATAATTGTTTGTCAAAGGCCTCCCACCATTTTGGGATGGAAAAGGGAAATTGTATGATCAAGAGAAGTACAAATATCACCTCACCCAATGCAGAATGGATCACTCCAAGTTTGAAAGCCTGGAGGAAAACTTGAAGGGGAAAAATTTGGTGGAATATTTGACCACAAATTTTGAGATCTTAAATCAGTTCAAGAAGGTGAAGATCGAGCTGCCAACCATGACTTATGGCACTTGCATTGACTTGGAGATATTGATAAAGGAAATGATGGATTACGAGATCCCTTCTGACTTATAGTGGCAAGAGATAGTACGGCTAGGCAAGACAAAAATGAAATTTTCCAGGAACCAACAATAGCCTCCATGTGTCACCAGGATAGCATGTTCGACAGAGGACCAGACAAGACAAATGGTGAACAAAGAAGCCAAAGAGTCAGAGGAATCTGCTGCAGATGCATGAAGTGTTTTTGTTTGATCAATCATTTAATCGGTTCCCATACCGAAACTGTCGAATGTAATTATGATAATCAGTTTTAGAAGCTGAAATGTTTCAGTTCAGATATTGTAATCGGTTTCTAGTTGAAAGAAACTTGAATTATATAAATACTATAAGTTCCGAATGAATTAATGTTGGCATAAGTGCAAGGGCACGTTTTTAGTTGTTTTGAACTCAATTGTAATTTTCTGGGACTGAATTGAATAGATATGCAAAAGCTTTGAAGTCTCTATGAAAAGATTATAATGGTGGTGATATGAGTTTTGTCTTCTCTCATTGTATGTATTTCTTGTGTTCTTTAATTCCATTTACACTATATTTTGTTTAAATTGGATAGTTAAAAGCTCAGAATTCATCTTATGATTCTCTCAACTTAAGCAATTTAAATTGTGTGTATTTTTCTAACTAATTCATAATTCATTTCAGTAATGCTCTGATGTAGTTATTTGTTTTCTCCTTCCTCTTACACTATGATTAAATTCAATTTACAACTTAGTTCATTTCCTCATTTAGCCTTTATCCTCTAGAGAGTTCTATTGGCTAGTCATTGTTTTCATTCACTTTAAGAATTTCAACTCCATAGCCCTAAGTGACCCTCCCCTTCCTTGCCAACAACTTTATAAGAAACCCCCAAAACAAACTAAATCTAGCCACCGATCGCCAAAGAAATATCAAGTGACACGAGAGAGTCCTCTATGAGATGAGCAGGCTAGTTCCTAGCTCTAAAGCTGTTTGAAACAGTTACCTCTATCGTTTGTATATTAGCCGAACAAAATTTACAGAGTGTTAACACTCTGGCGCCGTTGTCGGGGAGCGAAAGCGAAATCTTCCTTGGGAGAAGAATGACTTAAAGATTTAGTTTTGATTCCTGAGGGTGACAGTGGATAAAATACCTTATTGGTTGAGATTATTTTTTCCCTGGCGACTCCATTACCAAGAGACCATTTGCACCAAGTAGTGTGAGCTAGAAATCCTGGCTCCCAAGAGAATTCACACTAGGAGAAACCTAGATCCAGAAGCTGCAATCCCTATGTCTGTCCCTGAAAATATTGTACATAAAAGAAAAGAAAAGTAAGTAACCCCAGTGTTCCCTTTAGCTGATATCTATCCTTACCCAAGGATGGAGTGACGAGAATTGAAGACCTTGAGTTTGATGTAAAATTTGAACAAACTCTGTTTAGAACTAAATCTGAATCTTGTTTGAGCGAGGTCATATTTGAAAAAAAGAGATTCCAAGATTTGATTTTAGCTACATCTACGAAGCCTATAGTGATTCACACTCAGAACCAACATCCACTTCGACCCCTTACAATAACCATGGAAGCTCTATTTTCTCCTCTCGTACTGCCTGCTCAACTATATGATTTACCTCGAGAGTATAATCTAAGGATCAAACTGTATGATGCTGAAGGTAGTGTGTCAACTCAGAAACATCTAGACTGGTTCAATGAATTTATAGACTTGGAAGAAGTAGATTTTGAAGATGAAAAAATGAGACTGTTTGCACAAAGCCTTGCAGGAGAAGTGAGGAAGTGGTTCAGAGCTCTTCCAATAGCTAGTATCATAAATTTGGAGACCTTTGAAACTAGTTTTATTACAAAATGGGACGACAAGAAGAACCCCCTTCATTTGTTGACTCAATATAACAACACGAGGAGGTCACCTAATGAAACAGTGCATGAGTTTTCAACCATATTTGTAAAGGTTTATAGTCTGATTCCTACTGAGGTAAAGCCCCCCTAAAGCTGCTCAACTCAGATATGCTGATTCTTTTGAAAGTGATTTTGCTTTGTTATTAAGGGAATGAATATCTGCTTCATTAGATGATATGATGACTGATGCCATAGAAGTGGAGGTAAATCTAATGGCTTCAGGAAAGATCAAATATGACTCTGATAGGGACATGAACATAGCTCAAGATAAGGCGCAACCTTCCACCTCACAAACATCAGAAGAAAGGTTTGAAATGATGATGAAAACCATGGAGAAAATGATGGAGAGAATGACCTTAGATAATAAGCCTAACATTAGAGAACAAGATGATGGCCCACACAGAAATTAGAGAAGACCAACAATCCCACAAAGCAGACAAAGAAATTAGGGGAATCAGGGAAATTAGGCAAACCAAGCAAATCAGGGGGATCAACAAATAAGGCCTCCTTTACAAAATAATTATGTGAATGAGAATTATGATGGATATTTTGAAGACAACATGAATTGTTGTGATGATAAAGAAACATAGGTGTTTTTGACGAAAGAAGAACACGACCAGTTCATGGATGCAAATGAGATCTTCATGAAAGATGAGGAGGAGAGGTTATCAGTAGAAATGGAATATTACCAAACAGGTTTGTAGAATTCCATCATGCAATTCCAGAAAAAATATAATCTTCAAAATCAGAGAGTTCCTGAAAACCTCCCAAAGGGAAATCCTCTAAAAGGAAATCCTTGAGAGGGAAATCCTCCAAAAGGAAACCCCACAAAAGAAGCTTAGAGTAACATACCCTCTTCAAGTCAGTCCAAAAAGGACTCTGCTGCAAAAGATGTTGTGGACAAAGGAAATAAAAAAGAAGAGCCTCAGAAGAAAATGCTAGAAGCAAGGAAAGAAACAGTGACCAGAGAGGTAGATAAAACCTCATCCTCTTTTAATTTTGAAAGTGAGATGGCCAAAATTTAAATTTCTATACCATTCAATGAATTGATCAAGAATAGTGAATATAGAAATCAAATCATCAAGATTCTTAAAATGGAACAAACTTCTGACACCTTAAACATACAAGATGATCACCCGACCATCTTATTTGGACCACGAGTAGAGGAAAATAGTGATAATAAAGAAGTCCCCCCTTTCTATGCCAGCCTGAAAATCCATGATATGACTCTTCACAATGCCATGTTGGATTCATGACAATATCATAAACTAATGCCCAAGATGGTCATGGACCAACAAGGCCTTGACATCAAGAGGCCTTACAAAGATTTGTTCTCTTTTGATTCAAGGAAGGTGAAGTGCCTAGGTCTTATGAAAGATATGGTGGTGTCTTTAGCTCAAATCCCAACAAAGAATATGGTCATGGATGTAGTGGCTGCTGATATTCCTCCCAATTTTGGCATGTTGTTATCGAGGTCATGGGATGCAAAATTGAAGGGAACCCTCCAGATGGACATGTCATACGCCACCATCCCCGTCTTTGGTCAAGATAGGAGATTTCATAGAGAGGTTTTGCTCAAATATATGGTAAAAAACAAGTCGTAGCCGAATAATCATCCCATCTGTTCTGTGGAAACTGATTTGGGGTCTTCTATTTTCTTCAATGATATGTGTTTTGAAGAGGAAAAACCAGAGATTGGTATGGTTACCAAAGATCAATCTGACCAACAGATTGAGAAGTATTCAGAACAGTAGGACAATACAAAAAATTAGATGTGGAACATTAGTTTTGATGGAGCTACCAACAGAGAGGGAGAAGGGGCTGGCGTATGGATCAATTACCCCAAAGGAAATTCAAAATTGTGTTCCTACAAGCTATCTTTTGATTGCATGAATAACATGGCCGAATATGAAGCATTAATATTGAGATTGAAGGTTTTGAAAGAACTGGGTGCCAAAAGAATAGCTGTGCATGGGGATTCTGAGCTAATTATAAATTAGATCAAAGGTATATACCAAGCGAAACATCCCAGACTAACGACATATATAAACGTGGTGCTACATCTTCTTGAGAAATTCCTAGAGTATAATCTTTCAGTGATTCCAAGAGGGCATAATTAGATCGCTGATGTCTTGGCTACTTCAGCTTCAGTCTTCAAAATTCCAATCTTCCCCAACAAAATATATGAGATTGAGGTCAAGCACAGGCCAACAATACCAGATAATATTAAATACTGACAGGTTTTTGAAGATGACAAACAAATATAAAGCTTCCTCAAGATGGAAAATGAATTTGAGAATTTGAACATTGATGAAAAATACTGTGATGAAGAGGTAGATACAATTGCTTTCACAAAGGATGGTTACTTCGACAATCATATTGCAGGTAGAGATATAGTTCAACTGAAGAGTAACATCATTCCCAAGGGTCTGGTCCCATTGGATAAACTCTTTGATAATAATGATCTGGCAATAAGTCCAAAGATTACAGTAAATGAAGGAGATGTGGAAGATTGAAATATTGGGACTCAGGAGGATCCCAAGATCATTAAATTGTCCAGAACACTCAGCCCTGAAGTCAAGGAGAAATATATCAATTTAATGAAAGAGTTCCCTGATGTTTTTGCCTAGAGCTATGAAGATCTGAAAGTTTATGACACCAGTATAATTCAACATGTGATCCCAATCAAAGAAGATCACAAACCTTTTAAACAAAAAATAATAAGGATAAACCCTTTGTTGCTGCCCTTGATTGAGAAAGAAGTTAAGAATCTATTTGAAGCCAAGATTATAGTATCCCTGAGGTTTTCTAAATGGGTGGAAAATCTGGTGCCAGTTAGAAAAAAGAGTGGAGAAATCAGGTTGTGTGTGGATTTTAGAAATCTGAACAGAGTATCTCCAAAGGACAACAAACCATTGCCTAAGATGGACCACATTTTATAGAAAGTGGCGGGTTCTCAGAAAATGTCAATGTTGGATGTATTCTTTGGATACAATCAGATTATGGTACACTCTGATGATCAGGAAAAGACAACATTCACAATGCCATGGGGTACATTCATGTATGCCAAGATGCCTTTTGGGCTTATGAATGCAGGGGAAACGTTTCAAAGGGATATGGACATATATTTTGCTAATGAAAAAGACAAATTTTTTGTTATCTACCTAGATGATATCATTGTGTATTCTGTTTCAGATGAAGAACACCTTAAGGATCTAAGAAGGGCATTTCAGAAGTGTAGAAATTTCAAAATATCTTTGAACCCTAAGAAGTTAAATTTCGCTATGGAAGAAGGAAATCTGGTTGGTCACATTATTTCAAAAGAGGGAATAAAGGTAGATCCCAATAGGGTTGAGGGGATCTTAAAAATTGGCATACCTAGAAGTAAAAATGAGGTACAATATTTCCTAGGAAAAGTGAATCTTCTAAGAAGGTTTATCCCTAACTTGGCTGAAATCATTAAGTATATTACTAACATGCTCAATAAAGGAAATGAAATAAAGTGGACCCCTGAAGCTAGAAAATCCTTTGAAGACATTAAAGTAGCATTGACCAAGGCTTTAGTACTGGCCAGTCCTAATTTCGAAAAGGACTTCATATTGTTCTCTTTTGCTTCAGAGCACACAATTGCCGGTGTTTTACTACAGAAATATGAGCAAAGTTTTGAGAAGCACATAACATATTACAACAAGACATTGATGGATGGCCCCTTGAAGTATGATATCATGGAGAAGCAAGCATATGCACTAGTCAAGGCCTTACAAGAAGTTAGAGTTTACATATTGCATTCCCATACCATTGCTTATGCGCCCAATAGTTTTTTGAAAGACATCTTAACCCAGCCTAATCCTAAAGGAAAGAGGGGTAAATGGATAGCCATGCTGTTAGAATATGACCTTTAGATCAAACCTACCAAGTTGATCAAAGGACAGTGGCTTGCGACGCTGATGGCATAGACCAATTGTGAACTCTTATGAATAAATTTCATGGCTGAATTTACAATAGGTGCAGATGAAGAGAGTGCTCCTCAGATATCCCAAAAATTCCTTGACTCCTCATGGTATGCAGATATCATTTATGTGTTAAGAAATTTGCAGGCTCCTCCTGAATTAAGTAAAACAAAGGCCAGATTCTTAAAGTTGAAAGCAAAAAAGTTTTGTATTGTAAATCAATCTCTATATTGGATGGATCCAGGGGGAATTTTATTAAGCTGATTGCTGGAAGAAGAAGCAGAGAAAACCATTAGAGAGTTCCATAAAGGTGACTTTGGAGGCCACCATTATTGGAAAACCACTGTGTAGAATATTCTGAGGGCTGGGTTCTATTGGACTAGCATTTTTCCCGATGTCTATACAGAGGTTTCAATATGTCATGAATGCCATTTTTTTGATGGGAAAAGAAAACTACAACCTCTGCCTTTGAAACCCATCTATGTTGAAGCACCTTTCAGATAATGGGGCCTTGATTTTATAGGAGAAATACATCCACAATCCTCAACTCAACACAAGTGGATTCTGACAGCAACAAATTATTTCACTAAGTGGATTGAGGCAATTCCCACCAGGCAAGCAATAGATGTTGTTATCATCCAGTTTTTGGAAGACCATATTTTGTCCAAGTTCGGATGTCCACTCAAAATCATCACAGATAATACAATAGCGTTTAAGTCCAAAAGGATGGAGAAATTTTGCAATGACTACAACATAGATCTGGGCCATTCCACCTCTTATTACCCTCAAGGAAATGGGTTGGCTAAGTCATCAAATAAGAGCTTGACCATAATTATAAAAAATTTGCTGCAAGATAACAAAAGGCCTGGCACAAAAAGATCATCCATGCACTATGGGTCGACATAATCACCCCAAAGAGATCTATTGCCACCTCACCTTTTCAGATTGTTTATGGCACATTGGCTATTTTTCCTACTACATTGGGGATGCCAGTGATGAGGTTATTACAGGAACAAGATGCAGAAACAGATGCCACTCGAAGAAGAAAGGATGAAATAATCAGTGTGCAACAAACCAAGGAAAAGGATTTCAACAATTCTTAGGTGCAACAAGACAAGATCAAAAAGTCTTTCGACAGGCATATCAAGGTGGATGACTTCAAACGAAGATAAGGGAAAGCATGGGATGTTTGACCATCTATGGCTGGGACCATTCAAGATTGCAACATACCATAGAAACAATGCGTATATGCTACAGGAAAGTAATGGAGACATCATTGGAGGAGGGCTTGTGAATGGCAGGTTCCTCAAGCATTATATCATTTAAGACAATCATCACCTTTTCCATTCATTGTACATAATCATTTTCATTTTTTTTTACATGAGAAATTGAAATAAAAGTGGCATAACTTAAGCCCGAGGTGAAGGCCCTGGGTTATACTGGGTCGATTTTGAGTCTTTAATAAAAGTTGATAGATTTAGATTGTAGGAGTAAATTACATCCATATGGATAGACACTTGATCTACCATTCTTTGCTACCTCGCAAGGAGGATAACATCCCCAGTTGGAGCCCATGTTATCACCATATTAGTTTTTTGATGAATCAAAGTTTCGAAACTTAGCGAGGGGATAAACAGGTGTAGAGGCGTGATAAAATAAAGGACAAGGCCACATCTAGTGGAAGAGGGCTAAATCTAGCAGAAACGCGAAGTTGATGGGACTCGAAGGGCCACAGATCTCGGGCATCATATATCAACGGCCAGAGACCATATCAGGCGAAGAACTAGCGTGAAGGTTAATTATTTGAAAGTGGGTCGATACAAATACTATGGTTTTGGTTCAGGACGACATGGCACCACCAGATGCACATCGAGGTGAAAAGAAGTCTACTCCAAACCACTTTGCTTCATCCCCGATATCGGAAAGTGTATATAAAGGAGGGACCCTTGTCATTATTTTATGTTATTTCAAATCATTTGAACGTTGAAAGTGGCGTGACCGCTCTAGTCGAACCTAAGCTCAAAAGTGCACCAAATTTACACGTCTTTCGCTCTTTCGCAGGTACTTCTCATCATCATCATGAATCTTGTCATTTTGTCTGTAATAGAGCAAGATCCCCCACCAAGCGAAGAATCCCTAATTGATAGAGACTCTGATATGTTCGACACGAAAATAACCGTCTCACCCATCTTCGTGTCCAGAGCCAATTTGTTAGATAACGTAGGGAGAAATATACCCTTCCTCGAAGTGGTCCAGGCCTCCATAGTCCCTTATGCCATCGAAGTCACATTCCCTTTCCCAGAATTCATAGGCTGGTGTGCTGAAGAGTACTCACAGGAAGAGAACGTCATTTTAAATAAGTTAGGGTCAGAGGTCCTATGCAAAGTAGATAGCCCATAAATTCTCTACACCCTCAACATATCAAAGTTTCCCTCCACAACGTCTGAACCCTTCGAAGAAGAAAAGCTAGTCACAGTTTACAGAGAATGTCCCCTCGAAGTCAAAACCCTATTTTTGTAGACAATTTTTAAAACTGAGCTTTATTTTGAGAGTCTATCCTTGCCCATGAATGTAAGTGTCATGGTTATTGAAATCCAATGGGCCTGTTCCATACTCAGTCAGATTTTAGGTTTACATAATGACAAATATGTAGTTGAGGTCATGTTAGGTTTTCTGTTAACCTTTTTCCAGTTAGAGTCCAGTCATTCAATTTGTATCAGTTTTAAAGAATTCATAGCTGATAACATACACCCTTTGTTGTGAAGACTAGATCCTGATTATCTTAGATCCAGGCCAAACTCAAGGAGTTTGGATTTGCACAACTACAAGGGAGAAGGTATGATCCACATCAGGTCATATCTAAAAGAAGATTTATAAGCAAACAAGGCCCTTATGAACATGAGTATGTTGACGATTTTGACAAATTGGCAAATTTGGAAACCTGTGCTAATATGGAAGCCATCTTACAGATTACTCAGACACAACAAGTAGGGCCAACCCTGCAGCAGACTCAGACACTACAGACCCCTCAAAATATGACATTCAAATTTCCTAAAGTAAGTGTCTACACCAAAAGGAGCAGTTCAGAAGCCCTGGGTACTAGTGGGAAGTAGAATGTCCCTAAAAAGATAAAGATCACACTATATCCACATATAGTAGATCTAGAGGAAGAAGAGCTTAAAGAGAAAGTAAGTATGGATATGGTGGAGAGTGGCACCAACAAGGAAGAAGCTAGTAAAAGAAGCATGCCCCAAAGTGAAAGCAGTTCAAGATATTTTAGCAGCAAAAAACACATTTTTGATAAAGCACATGGAGAGGTCTACCAATCTAAATAAGATTTAGCGAAGCAATATGTTGTGAAAAGAAACTTGGCCATGAGTGAAATAAGAGAGTTGATACCTGAGGTAGAAAGGATTTCTCAGCATAAGTCTTCTCTGTTCTCAGTAAAGAGAAGAAGACACTCAACATAGCAGTGGAAGATGAGGATAAAGTGTCTGAAGTTAAACTACATTATGAAAGCATCAGTACCCCAGACAAAGTGAAATTCCACAGAAACACCAGTGACATGTTGTATTCAAAATATTCGAGTCCGAGCTTGAATTTTTCAAGGTTTAAAACTCATGCACTTAAGTTGGAGGGACAATTGAGGCAAGAAAAGGCATCCACCAGAGCTTGGCAGACTCAAGTCAAGAGGTTAGAATCCGAAGGTCCTCAGGGGGTAAAAGCTTCCTTAGAAGAAAAAGACAAGATGATTCAAAGCATGAAGAAAAATCTGAAATTTTTTCCATAGAGCATCCAAAAACAACAGAGTTGGTTGCTCTAGAACAAGAGAAAGATACATTTCGACAGGAAGCATTGAATTACAAACCGAAAGTGTTGCAACTGGAGAAAGAAAAAGTAAATTGGTCACAAGGATAGACAAAAGTATCATACATGGCTATTGTTGTACCTCCTACTACAGAAACTGGGTCAAGTGCCGAAGGACTGGTCTAGGCTATGTCACAAGTTAGCCTAAAGGTGAGTGAGATCAAGAGCCTTAAGGAAGATATAGAAAAGCTGCAGTAGGAAATGAAAACAAAAGATGAGAAGATGGCCCAGTTCTAGAAAGAGAATCAAGCTTTGCATGAAAGAGTAAACAAGCTTAAGATAAGGTTGAGAGGCAAAGGACTGTTGCAAGTAGAAAAGCATATCATATGGGATCCTATTGCTGCTGAAGTTTCCAAGTTTAGGGTATACCTAAATTTCATCAATGACAAGGATAACATGGCTATCACAGCCAGAAGAAGATGCACTATTGTGGGTGAGACACTGGCAAAGAAACCCTCAGAGTGGGCCCAAAATGCTATAAATTTTCTAAATTCCATTCCCATTGTAAGAAATTCATACCATCGGGGTCAAAGACAGGACCACATTGATCATTTGGGCCATGAGGGTCATTTAGAAGCATAATTTTCTTAAATCAGTCCAGACTAAGGCCATGCAGATGGAACAAAGCATACATGAATTCAAAGATCTGTTTGAAGAATTATTCGTCAAAGGCCTCTCACCATTTTGGGATGGCAAAGGGGAATTGTATGATCAGGAGGAGTACAACTCTCATGTCACCCAATGCAGAATGGATCACTCCAAGTTTGAAAGCCTGAAGGAAAACTTGAAGGGGACAAATCTGGTGGAATATTTGACCATAGATTTTGAGATCTTAAATCAATTCAAGATGGTGAATATCGAGTTGCCAACCATGACTTATGCCACTTTCATTGACCTAGAGATCTAGATAAAGGAAATGATGGATTACGAGATCCCTTCTGACTTACAGTGGAAAGCGATAGTGCGGCTAGGCAAGACAAAATGTAATTTTCCAAGAACCAACAAATAGCCTCCAAGTGTCAGGAGGATAGAATGTTCGGCAGAGGAAAAAACGAGACAGATGGCGAAGATAGAAGCAAAGAGTCAGAGGAATCAACTGCAGATGCATGAAACATTTTTGTTTGATCAGTCATTGTAATTGGTTCCCATACCAAAACTGTCGAATGTAATTATGATAGTCAATTTTAGAAGATGAAATGTTTCATTTAAGCTATTGTAATCGATTTCTAGTTGAAAGAAACTCAAATTATATAAATACTATAAGTTCTGAATGAATTAATGTTGGAAGAAGTGCAAGGGCACCTTTTTAGTTGTCCTTAACTCAATTGTAATTTTCTGGGACATAATTGAATACATATGCATAAGCTTTGAAGTCTCTATGAAAAGATTCTAATGGTGGTGATATGAGTTTTGTCTTCTCTCATTGTTTGTATTTCCCGTGTTCTTTAATTCCATTTACATTGTCTTCTGTTTAAATTCGATAGTCAAAAGATCCGAATTCATCTTATGAAGCTCTCATCTTAAGAAATTTAAACTGTGTGTATTTTCTTCTTAACTATTTCAGAATTCATTTCAGTAATTCTCTGATGTAGTTATTTGTTTTCTCCTTCCTCTTACACTCTGATTAAATTCAATTTACAACTCAGATTCATTGCCTCATTTAGCCTTTATCCTCTGGAGAGTTCTACCGACCAATCATTGTTTTCATTCACTTCCAGAATTTCGACTGCATAGCCCTAAGTGACCCTCCCCTTACTTGCCAACAACTTTATAAAAAAACCCCAAAACAAACTAAATCTAGCCACTGATCACCAAAGAAATATCAAGTGACATGGGAGAGCCCTCTATGAGCTGAGCATGCTAGTGCCCAACTCTAAAGTTGGTTGAAACAGTTTCCTCTGTTGTTTGTGTATCAGCCGGACAAAATTTACAGACTGTTAACAAAATACATAGATGGTTGTCAAGGCCATAGTAGAGTCACCATAGGATTCTGTAAGACCCAGGTAAGGAGTTCCTTGTAATCAGTTGCAATGAGAAAACATTCATTCTTGATGGGTGGCTATAAGTGATTCATTTTTTGGTATAAGTAATGAAAAAAATTGAATCAATAGTTCAAATACGTTTTTGAAACGCTAATCACAAGTGAAAGAGAATATATGGATAAAATAAATCTCTTTGCATAAATTATGTTGCTCATGAGGGATGTATACATCTAAAGAAGATACAGAAGACATAGCATGGAAGCCTCGATCCCCTAAAAGCATGGACATGTTGGTGTAATTAGAATCTCATGGATCTCCTATGGTTATAGGGAAAATCAGTCTGGCTTCTAAATCCCCTATGAGCATGGACATTGTAACATACCCAACCATCCAAGTTGAGTCCGCCACTGCGGAAATTGACTTAGCCTACTTAAAAATGAATTTAAAAATGCCTCCATACATATAAAATAATCCAAGGGAAGCATGCCCATAATTTAACATTCATCTAACAAAAAATATTAAAACATGAATACATCTGTTCAATTAAATGAATGAACACACACAACATTCAAATATTCATTTACACAACAAAATATTCATAATAAAAACAACAAAACACTTATCTGATAATAAAGTAACCAACTGGTTGCATACGAAGGATGTACCTCCCATCCATAGGCACTGTTGTTCATTTTACCTCAATAATAGGCCACCCCCAAGATGAGGCCATGAGTGCACAAGGAGATCTCGCCCTTTGGATGTCCACTCTCCACAATTAGCAACCCAAAACCCAGGTTCTTCTCTCTTCCCCACTACCTGCACAACCCAAGGAATGGACCCCCTTCAATGATCTCAGTCCTTCAGGCTATACCATTTGTTTCTCAGGGCTTCCAGTGCACTCAGTTGGGGATTCTAGAAACTCTCAACTGCTTCAGGAGTGCTCACCACATCCTTCATAAAGATATTGAGTTGTTTCTTGAACAAGAAAACACACTATATGATTACAACTTGTTTTACAGACACATAGACCACATTTCCAACCTAAAACACATCCCCAAAAATGGCTTCCTTCAAGCATAATATGGTTGGTGTTCTTCCTAGCCTTCAACTCCTCTCCTGCTACCCAAAATATGCCTGCAAAAACTGTCTTCTTTGGCCATACAAATTTCCTTTTCCCCAAGTTAATTGACTACTCACTCTGCCCAATGTTGATTGTACTTCAACCCCATGCTCCCCAATAACTATGGGGTGTGACTCCTCACACCCACCCTCTTATATGAAATAAATGATTGGCTTTGGGAACACTTAACAAAAAATATAAGGTTTACATAAAGACAATAACTCAGGAATGTGGGTTGGATTAATACCCATGAATAAAATCCCCCTTGGACCCCTCTCTCTTGTGGAATCATAGCCCCTAATCATTTTCATCCCTCTCATATTGCAACCAACGATTACTACTTTTATTAATTATTTCAATGTTCATACTATATAATTTGGCCCTCATCCATATCAATCGGCATGGGCTCTTTGCCCCAATCATATCAAATTACCAACCTAATTCACATTTATACAATTACATTATAATTTGCGGGAATTAAAATTGGGGATGTTGTATTCCCCTCCCCCTTATTTTTGCACTTTCCTCAATGCATAACACTATTCAATGTTCATACAATTACAATGTTAGGCTCCTCGACCTTTAATCAACATATAGGATCTTTGTGCTAATGTCACACATGCATTCTAACCTAAATATAAATATGTAGGCACTTTGGCCTGAAAAACCATAAACACATAGGCACTCTAACCCCAAAACATAGATACATAACCCACTAGCATTCTCCTACAACTATCCCAATTTCCACCAGCTCTCTTCTTCTCGACCTGCCCAACCCAAGGAATGTACCCCCTTCATTGTTCTTAGTGCATCAGGTCGTACTATTCTTTTATCAGGGATGACCCAAGGAATGTGCCCCCTTCACTGTCCACAGTCCATCGGGTTGAACCATTTGTTTATCGGGTTTTCTTTGGCACAAGTAATCAAGAATCTCACTACTGGGACCTCAAGGGAAACTCACTTATAGGAATAAATACCAAGAAATAACCAACAACAACCTTGTTACTACAGTGCAACTCACATATGAGTTTACTCTTCAGGCTTGACAACCTAGTTCTTCTACAATGCAACTCACACTAGAGTTCACTCTTTAGGCTTGGCAACCCAGTTCTTCAACAATGCAACTCATACTAGAATTCACTCTTCAGACCTGAAAACCTGGTTCTTCGATAGTGTAACTCACACTAGAGTTCACTCTTCAGGCTTGACAACCTGGTTCTTTGACAATGCAACTCACACTAGAGTTCACTCTTTAGGCCTAAAAACCTGGTTCTTTTGCAATCCTGCAATCCTGACAACTTGCTTCTTCTTGTTGTAATCACCCTCTGGGATCTTGCATCCCTTTCACTATTATACAGTTCCTTAAGTGATCCATCATTTGTGAAGGTGTTCTTATGCAGACGAATGCCAACTTGATGCTAGACATCCACTAGCAATCTATAACCTGTGGCATTCATACCATCTACATCATATGCATACAATAAACATGAGACATCATCATACAATTTTCATTTATAAATTTTCAAATCTATTTTACATAGGAAAATAAAATTTCCCAAGCATGAGTTTTCTACTCATTATGTTTGGCTTTTACCACATTAGATATTAGTCTTCCTTATGGGCTTACATCCTTGCCATATCCAAGACCATTCTTCCTGCAATTTTCTCAATCTCCATGTAGCCAATCAAATTGTTAGCATATCATAACAATTTTCAATTATTAATTCTCAAATCTATTTTATATAGGAAAATAAAATTTCTCGGGCACGAGTTTTCTGCTCATTATGTTTGTCTCTTGGAACTGCAAGCATCGGTCTTATTCATGGGATTAAACCATTTCCATATCCAAGACTATTCTTCTTGCATTTTCTCAACTTTCATGCAACCAAATAAATTGTTAGCATTCATGCACACTTACATTAGTTCGTGAAATGATCTCATAATTGTATCTTACCAACAATTTGTTGAAATAATGTAACAACGAAGAACATTCTTATTATTATTTTGTTATTGGATTAAATCCCCATTATGGATTAATCATGTCATTATTATTATTATTGTTATTGGATTAATCCCCATTGAGGATTAATCATGTCAGTAATTTTATAAGGACCAAATCCCCTTTTGCGGATTGGTCATCAGACAATTACAAAGGACAGAATAAGAAGTCGGCCCCAACAATTATAATGGAAGACCCATAATTAATTAAAGGTGGGTTTACCCACCCAGAGTGAGAGGTCGGCCTTGCCAGTTGTGACCTTTCACACATGCCAGTCTGATATAAACAAGAGGCTAGCACCTCACTTCAAACACACAACTCACTTGCTCATTCTCTTATGAGGCAAGCTGCAATTACCAGTTGGAGAGAGGAGAAGAAGAGTGGCGCATATTTTGGAGAGGACTATTTGTATTGGTTTGAGTTATCTCTTGAACATTGTATAAGCTATTTATGATAAG
>JASDQU011377638.1:0-10129 GCA_032191745.1 Picea mariana | reverse complement strand
GACCAATCTGCAAAAGGGGATTTGGTCCTTATACAATTACCGACATGATTAATCCTCAATGGGGATTAATCATGTCGGTAATTGTATAAGGACCAAATCCCCTTTTGCAGATTGGTCATCGAACAATTACAAAGGACATAATAAGAAGTCAGCCGCAACAGTTATAATGGAAGACCCAGAATTAATTAAAGGTGGGTTTACCCACCCAGAGTGAGAGGTTGACCCTACCAGTTGTGACCTTTCACACATGCCAGTCTGATATAAATAAGAGGCTAGCGCCTCACTTCAAACACACAACTCACTTGCTCATTCTCTTATTAGGCAAGCTGCAATTACCAGTTGAAGAGAGGAGAAGAAGAGTGGCACATCTTTTGGAGAGGACTATCTGTATTGGTTTGAGTTATCTCTTGAACATTGCATAAGCTATTTATGATAAGGAAGTTTTTGCTGGGTTTTCTTCCCCTAGAGGGTTTCCCAAGATAAATGCTGTGTCTCTTGTGAATGTGTATTTCTCAATGATCTTGTTCTTATGATGCTATTATCTATTGAAATGCAAAGAACTAAAATAATGGCATAAACATTAACACAATTCAATCATTTCTATCCATTACTCATATTAAAACATAATGAAACTATCATTCATGTACATGAATTACCATAAAATCAATATTTTCACAATTGAATCAAATTTTACCAATAAATAAAACTAATGTGCCAATAATCATGGCCATATCTACACAATGCATCCTTGCATTGACTCTGTAATACCATATGTTCATGTCATGCATTCCACTATGGTGAGTTGGAAGGTCTAGCCAACACCTTAACACATTATCCAAACTCTTATCCACTTACATGTCCAATCATTTGGATGCCTTCCTCTTCAACCCATACACAACAATAGAAATATAATTTCCTTAGTGATCTCCCATGTCGACAAATTTGTCGTAGTCCAAACATCAACTATGTAGGAGAAAAACCATTATGCACTTGGATGTCGCTATAGCCTTTCCATTTCCAACCACATCATGTCCTCACACATGACCATCTCTAATGACATTCATTTCTACGATAGGAGTAATGTCTCCTGGCTTAACTAGGTTATGACCTCATAACCAACATAATACAATATGCGATTAAATTTATCATACATGCATTCAAGCATTACATATAATGTGTGTACTCAAGGCCTTCTTCCTTTTCATCAATTTCAAATATTATAAAATTTACTTGAGGGAATTCTTACCTCAATTCCCTTCAACATTATGCATCATAACAACCCCAAATGCATATCTGAATGGCTATTATTACATTAATTGATGCTACACGATCATCTGGTTCTTTGTAAAATCTCCCAAGATCCCTTTACCATCCCTTGATCAACATTTTACCATTGTCATTGTCTTCACATAGATGGTTTTCATATGTAGCAGCTTCATCAACATCTTTATCCCTGCTATAAACAATTTTCTGTATATACAGTCCATCAATAGTCCTATTAGAACACCACAACATCAACGAACTAATTTTAGTCTACACACATGCCACAAGCATGTTCAAGCATGTTCATATGCACAATTTTTTTTTAATATGCATTAAGCATTAAATCTTATCATACCCACTTCATGTACATGCATTCTATGTTTATTATATGCATCATGCATCCCTTCCATTATGCACTCCAATGCATATTTATTTCATCCTTATTTCTTTATTTTTTGTTGTTGTTGTAGATGGGTGTCCTTGAATTCCTATAGATCCTTGATGCTATGTGCTCTTCCATTTTTCTCATATTTTCATCATTGATCCCTATTCTTAACCTTCTAGCCAAGCCCCACTTGGCCATTCTACATTTCTAGCCACTAGATCCACTAGTGTTTCCATCTCATAACTGCTTCTTTTATGGAGAGAATCTTGTCCTAATATCTTTTTGGCTAAAATTCTCAATATTCCTAGTGCTTTAAGATGCGCCACTCCAGCTGAATATCAACAATACAATCTAATTAACCACTCCCCATATTTCATTCACCAAACCAGTCTTGAAATACTGTTCTCATTGATTGGCATTTCAACATTCTAAAATGTTTCTTTTATGTCATCTAATTAACCACTCCCTTTTACTATCCATGGCTTTGCTCAATTTTAAATACCTCTCTTCACTTCATTGAATGATTCACTAAGAATCATTACTTGGCCACTCAAGACCACTCTGCTCAAAATGGAATGCTACACTCCAGTTGCACCTGTATCTTGCTTCCACTGCACAATCTGACAATAGAAGAAACTTTCTTGCTTTAAACAATTTTAGGCACAAGTAGCTAAGTCATAGCTTAACAATTCCTTTTTCTTGAAACAAGCTTTGCCACCTTCACCATATCTCTACCTTCAAGTCTATAGAGTACCCCTTAACTCTCGGTGCATGCAAATGACATTCTTCACCTACTAGAGTCATGCTTATGTGAGAGTTTCTATTGATTCTCTTTTGCAATCCATTCCAACTCTATAGCAACTAAATACTAATCTTGGCTCTACTATTCTGAGTCCTTTGTGAACCTTTCAATACATGTTCTGCATCCCTGCAATTCCCTCTACAACTCTTTGATTCCTCAAACACATGTACAATCTTGACGTGCTTCCTTGTACAATTGAGATAGTTCCTTTTAGGTTCCATCTCTTTTTCATACCATTTCAGGCATAGAATAATTTTCTTACTCATGTGTCTTCTTAGTAATTTCCTTTCTGAAGACCACTTCCCTATTTGTGTTCTTGACTTTCCATCCCATTCTACCTTGGAAATGCACTTAGTACCCTTGAAATGTACTTAACAGTCTCTATATGCATCGACAATTCTCTTTCATTGCTGTCATGGTTCTTAAGTGCCACAATATACTCCAATTGGATTGGCATCCACCTATGCTACCTTTTTTTTCCCCACTTACCTCAACTATTCATGGACTTTGTCCAATTATGGAATCTAATTAATTTTTATGGATTACCTCCCATTGGAGTCTAATTGAATCCATATAGTACAAAACTAAACATAATGGACTTTTCACTCTCTCATCCACCGAGTGATTTACTCTTGCACCCTGGTTCCATTGAGCACTATAAAAAAAAGTGGATGTAATTCTCTAATTATTCATAGAATAATTCTTGGAGACACTGCACCTTAGCTTCATATATGCATGATGGCCATCTTTATCAAAAGACTAGTTTCCCGATTTCTCAATTTACCTAGTTAAACTTGAATCATATCTTAACATTCTTCCTTCCTAGCCTTTGATCATCTTGTGAAGAAGCATTGACATAACAGTCTTTATTTGAGTGTCTTTTCTCATCCTTGATACCAAGGTTCGAACCCTTTCACCTACTATTTAAACCACTTTTCATATTCCCATGCTTTGCACCTCCATGTGTACCTACTGCAAATGCAATATCATGAATTCTAGATGGTCTTTATTACTCATCATCCACATTTGATATGAACGTCTGTCATATATCAATTTTTTTTCACATTAAAATTTCATTGGAGGTCTTCCATATTGCTCACTGAGTCTACATGTCTTGTTTTTGCAGCTTCCTAAAGAAATCACATGCTTATTTTGAAGAATTGTACTTGCCTGTTCCTCATATCTGCAGATTTATCTTGCATCTTCCACACACACACACATATATAATTCATTCTAAAACTTTTATGTTCCATAAGTAACCTTGAGCTTCTGATCAATGTGTTTACAACAACATTTGTTAGCTAAAAATTATAATTTACAATTCTGGAAACATATGCACAAATTTTCCCTTTAAGGTCAACAATCATCTTCCAATTTCTTGTGAGTTTAGCTACTAGATTCACAACTATGGGTGCATATATGGATTCTTCTATCCAATATATTTCCAATGACTACTTTCTTGCCCAAATCCGAGCTTTGAGAATAAAGTTGTAGTCATTTGAATATTGCTAATTTACTCTTTTCGTACCCTTTTCAATCTAGTGCAATTAATCCCATACACCAACTTCTATCACTTGTAGAAGTAATTTCGTTAGGAACTAGGGAAAATTTTGTATGAGAAATATATAGAAATCATGATAGATAATTCATAACAACTCTCATATTTTCCATCTGATGTTCTAGTAAAAATCTGCAGCAATATGGAAATGACAACTTTGTCCTTTTTCACCCCTTCTTTGAGACCTAGAAGTTTTAGCCAAACTGACTATCTCCCAAACAATGCACTTTTGGAAAAATTTAAATAAACCAAAGTTGTCTGGCTCAATGAGTATACAAAATTTCAAGTAAATAATGTTTCCAGTTTTTCCATATGGGTACTCTTTTCCTCTGAAAACCCCAAAAATCCCCCAAAAAGTGGCCTAAAATAATGGATTTTGGCCTATTTCAGCATCCCCATTCCAAACCCTTTAGCATTTATTCAATTCCTTCATGGGTTATTTCCATGTCTTATTTTTGGACTCATTCCAAGAACTTCATCTTAATTTGGATCTTTACCCATGATTTGGACCTACATCTTTAAAAACCACCATTTTGCAATTTATGACAAATCCAAATAGAAATGGTCAGTGACCCTCTCTAGCACTTCTGTAGATCTCCTCCCAATGGAAAAAACCCATAAGTTTAATATTAATCTGACTTAATCTATTATAGTTATGGCCAACATAAGAAAATGGTTCTAGACTCTTTTTTTTTTCTCTTCAGATTATAGGACAATTTTGCCTGTTGCATCTTTGTTGACGTGGTTTCTATTGAGGCATTCGAGGTCCACATGGGAACTTGAGATGATTCCATGTCACCCTCATGTCTTGCTTGACCTACCTCCTCAAAATTCTCTTTCTCTTATGCTAGCCTCAAAACATTAATAAAATATCAATATTTTATGGGCCCCACCTACCCAGCTGACACACCTCTGCCCCTAGATGGGACAAGGGTCCCACCCTGACTGAAAGAATTAATGTGGCACCCCTTCATTGACTGCGGGGATGGGTAGGTCCCATTCTACACCTTTACCTTAGCACCACAGACTTGCACATCTCCCAGATCCGACAGTGAATATTTGGCGAGATCGACGACAAAGAGGCCAAGTTACATCCCAAAAGTGCACGAGGGTTAACAAACCCTCGAAGGTGCGACACTCCAATCTGCTTGCTATGTGTCCCGATCCTAATGGTGTCACATGGTGCAAGGTCTCGAGCCAAAACCGCTTCACCTCCAATGCAACAATGGTTTAAGGTATCAACTATACCAATGCTTCATGCAGCTCTCACGTCACTTTCCATAGTGCCACCAAATGCCACCATGGACCTGCCACCGTGGTAGTCCACATAACCTCTACCATGTTGCCTCCACGTTACACTAACGTCATGTACGAAAAAATACACAAATTTTCCCAAATTTCATTTTTTTTTTCTTTCAGAAATGCATAATTTCAAAATTTTTGCTAGGGCTGCCATGGAACTCGAAATTAAGCTTGCTATTGGCCAATTTAGGCCCAATGCATAGTGACTCGACCTCTACACCCAAAATTCGACACTCGTATGTAAATTTTTTAACTAATTTCCTTGCAGAAATTGGGGCTTTTTCTCAATTTCACCCAATTCTTCATGGCTACATCGTAATTTCTGGAATTCAACCAATTGCAGGCCCAACACGTGCATATTTAGAGATTAAAATTGGGGATTTTAACCCTAGAACTTGAATTCACCAAAATTATAGGCAATATCCTCACACTTTTTCCTGGAAAAATATAACAACCACATTGCAAACATTGTCTGAGCTTTAACTTTGCAATTTTATCTTCTGTGTGTTGAGTTTGTCCCATGCAGGCTTAGTGTTTGAACCTGTAGCTTTGATACCATTTTGTAACGTACCCAAAAATCCAAGTTGAGTCTGTCACTGTGGAAAATGACTTAGCCTACTTAAAAATGAATTTAAAAATGCCCCCATGCATACAAAATAACCCAAGGGGCAACAAACCCATAATTTAACACGCATCCAAAAACACATATTAAAACATGAATACAATTGTTCAATTAAACTAGTGAACACACACAACATTCAAATATTCATGTACACAATGAAATATTCATAATAAAAACAACATAACACTTATATGTTAATAAAGTAACCAATTGGCTGCATACAAAGGATGAACCTCCCAGCCATAGGCATTACTATTCATTTTCCCTCAATAGTAGGCCACTGTCGAGCTGAGGCTACGAATCTACAAGGAAACCTGACCCTCTAGTTGTCCACTCTCTACACTCACCAACTCAAAACCATGGTTCTACTCCTATAGTAGTTCCAATCCACCATCTCTCTCTTCCCCACTACTTGCACAACCCAAGGAACGTACCCCCTTCACCGATCTCAGTCCTTCGGGATGTACCATTCATTTATTAGAGCTTCCAATGCACTCTGTTGGACATGAATATCTCATTTCAGGATTCTAGGAACTTTCAGTTGCTTAAGGAGTGCTCACAACAACCTTCACAAGGATCTTGAGCCGTTTCCTCAACATGAAAATGCACTATAGGCTTACAACCCGTTTTATAGGCACAAAGGCCACATTTCTAGCATAAAACATCGCCCAAAAAATGGTTGCCTTCAAGCATAATTGGCTAGTGCTTTTCCTAGCCCTCAACTCCTCTCCTGCTGCCCAAAATATTCCTACAAAAACTGTCTTCTTTGGTCATACAAATTTCCTTTTCCCCAATTCAGTTGACTGCTCACTCTGCCCAATGTTAATTGTACTTCAACACCATGCTCCCCAATAACTATGGGATGTGACTCCTCACATCCACGCTCTTACATGAAATAAATTATTGGCTTTGGGGACACTTAACAACAAATATAAGGTTTACATAAAGATAATAACTCAGGAATGTGGGTTGGATTAATACCCATGAATAAAATCCCCCTTGGACCCCTCTCTCTTGTGAAATCATAACCCCCCATTGTTTTCATCCCTCTTATATCACAACCAACGATTAATAATTTTATTAATTATTTCAATGTTCATAATATGCAATTTGGCCCTCAACCATATTAAATGGTATGGGCTCTTTGCCCCAATCATATCAGGTTACCAACCTAATTCACATTTATACAATTATATTATAATTTGCAGGAATTAAAACTGGGGATATTACATACATGCTAGTGTAATTGGAATCTCATGGATACTCATGGATATGTTATGGTTTTAAGGAAAATTAATCTAGCTTCAATCATGGAGATGACTGGAAGAGTCATCCGATTGTTGGAAGTGGTGAGTGGTCCATTGTAGTATTGTTTGGTGCATCAATGCAGATAACAATATGTGGAGCATTGACAATTGGAGAAGTATCATGCTAGTAGAAGCTTAGGGAAGGAGGGTGCTATGATATATTTTCTTTGTTATTTTTTAACATACTCATTAGGAGAAAGTGAAGAGTGGTTCATGGGTTTATGAGACATGGTGTACCATATATATTAGGATATTGAGTGAGGTTGATTCACTTCAACGGTTAGTGTAGAGGCCTAGTAGTGGAGAGCACGTGGAAATTCATCACAAAGATTGATGTGGAACATTGGTGGAAGCATAGAGAGTATAATAGATGAAGAAGTACTTGGTTAATGTGTGCTTGATTTGGTTCATTAAATTTAGAGCAAGGAGCAAAGTAGTTAAAAAATGTAGGTAGGTCCTTCAAGCATAATTTGTTTAGGCATGCAATTGTAAGCATTTTTGGAGGTAATCACATGTAAATAAGCATACAAGTATAAGACATGTTTAGGAATGCATACCTTTGTTTGTTGATTCACCATTGTAAAGTCTATACATAGACCTAGGTTATAGGGGGGCATGTGGTATTTCTAGAAACCTGTTTAATAAACTTTGATATGGGTAGGTGTTTATCCCAAGTCATTAGAGGATTTACTAGTTGATAGTTTATGGGGTTGTGGTATCGGGTGTCCCATGGTATTGGCTTTGGATGAATCTTATTTAAAGGCTTGAATAACTCCATTATTTAGTGCATCAAACAACCTGTGTTTGGTTTGATTGACCAAGGAAATTATATATATATATATATCTATTGGGATGTTGGTTTTCCTAGTAAGGGGTTTCTAGAGTAAAAATCTATTGTGCTTGCTTTGTAATTGTTTGCTATGTTTCTCTCGCTTTGTGATACAAAATTTGCACTAAATGCTTCATTCTACTAATTTGGATTTTTTTCTCACTTTCCCATAATTTTGTTAAAGAAATTGGATTAATTAATTAAATTTCAACATTTAACGACTAAAATTTAAAACAAGAACCGAAAACACAAGCATAACTCAACAAATTCATAATGAAGTTCACCCATATGGGTTATGTCTCCACCTCAACTTCAATTGACGATATGATTCATTAAAAATGATGCAAGTACATCATTACATCAAAAAATGGTTGTCCATCTATTCTCCCAATAAAGGGGCTTCTTCCTCCAAAAGGACTTTGGTGGCTCTCTCTCAATCCTTCTGATCAGGGGATCAAATTTTGCTCAAAAATTCAAAGTTCTCGGAATCACTTCAAATCGAACGAGAGAATAGGCCTCATCATTGCGAACCCAATGCAACTCATTTCGTTTCAAACGGACTTCGGGAGCGAGAGATATTGCGATCTGTTCGAATTGTCAAACAGACAAAAAAAGGGACACTGACTGTACAGTCCGTACAGGATGACATGACAGAGTCTGTACACTGATGTTGTAAGGGTGATGTGGCTGATAGTTGGACGAATCATGTTTTGATGCATGGCAGGCTTTTGGTTTGTGTTTGGGTGCCATGTGGCCCAATCATGGGCCACCATGTGGCCCCATTATATTGGTTCAAAATTATATGGAGTTCATGGGATTCAAACCCCGGACCTCCCCACCATGTAAAGCCTTTGCAAACTCCACATTACCAACGTGCCACGACTTGTTCCTTGTTTTATATATTATTTAATATAAATTAAAGTTTGGTCTATGTTGCATATGGCGAGAGGTCGGGTCGGGGCTTAGCCTCGACCCGCGGTCGTATTGTTTCATATATATATGACCATGCCATATCGCGCGTGGGAGTTTTGTATTACATATATATGGAGCACGTGATTCAAAAAGCCTGCAGTTATATCACCCATGTCATATGACCATGATTCCAATGCTACGGGCACATGCGTTTTGGTTTTAATGTGTGGTTTGAACGGTTGAACGACTCGCCACTTGTTTTGTTGCTATTTGCCTATGAAAACGGTTAGCCCTTTTACATTTGCGTGAGGTCACATGGACCCATGTGCTTGAGAGCTTGGCGGTTACGGGCTGGCGCGCCATAACCATCCTACAATTCACATCATTGGTGCGGTTGCATTCGGTGCCAGGTTTTTACGCTTTAAATAGTGTGTGTGCTAGGTTGAATGAACAAGGGTGCAATTTGTAGATGTAGAGACAACAAGCTTGAAGGGGAGACTTCCAGGAAGCCTAACTTCTTCGTTTTTTGGCCAAACGAGGTGCCGAAAAAGCCCAGCTAGGGGTTTTTGGATGCTTTGAAGCCATTGGAGCAATTTGTTGGTCAATTTGAGCATTGTAAAGCATTTTTTTGAGCACTTTGAGCAATTAATAATAATGATTCATTAGAAGTTGGACCAGGAGATGTAGCCCAAGAGAGGGGTGAACTCCTTTATCATTTGCTGTGCTTATGTGCTTATGTTCATTGATTATGCTGCTGTTTATTTGTGTCTTAAATGAGTAAATCCTATTAAATGATGTGTTGCAAAGTTGATCCATTTGCTTTTAACACATAAACTTGCAAATATTTTCAAGTTTACAAGTCTTCTTCATTTTTAGATCAAGTTGGTATAAGAGCACTGCTTTTTGAAGACTTGCTTATTTGCAAGTGTTTTGTTTTCTGATGCTCACAAGGTTGAAACTGACAAGAGGAGAAGGTCAACTTGTGGAGCCAAGTTCTCATCCTTCAAGGAGAAAGCATATACAATCACCGCAAGTTTCAAGGAGGCATTCACCAAGTATGGCTCATGAGAAAAGTCATGAACATGTTCCTGCAGAAGATGAAGATCTCAGAAAGGCTGTCATGAAAATGAGAGAGATGATGAAGATCTT
>JASDQU011377636.1:0-22290 GCA_032191745.1 Picea mariana | reverse complement strand
GTACATTGAATAATCCCTCCAAGTTAACAAATTGTTGTTTTTCCAAGTTTGCATTTCCACTAACGCGTCATGAGAGACCATCATTAGCTTGTACTCACCCTAAAACTACATTTAATGATAGATACATATATCCAACCATGGTTAAACATATTTGATAGATGTGTTACTTATGTGCATGATTTCATCACATATGTCTATGTGTGTTACTTATGTATTGAGTGCCTCATTTATGTTCCTAAGTATTGCGCTAAGAGACATATTCTACAACCTAACATGAAGGGCTTATGTTTAATGTAACAAAACTTTGATGTGGCATAGACTGAAAAATGATAATAATAATAATAATAATAATGTTAGTTTAATATCTTAATAACATGCAAATTTCTTCCAAGGAAATCCTCTTGGGAGTGCCCCCTCTTCCCATTCCCCAAAATTTTGGGATGGAGGGAAACTCAATTGCCTACACAATAGCAGTTGGTAACCCAGCAAGACTTAGTGGGACTTGAACCTCAAATAGACCAAAACTAGAGGCCTCATGTTGAACTTTGCCTCAAAATAATTTGTTCAAAGCGATTGAGAAAATTGAGATAATCCACTATGTTTGTTTTTTTAAATTAAAACCTTGTGTGATTCCCCCATATTCCATGGAATATTTGATAGAGGACAATTCCAACCACCAACTATAAGAGTAGTTGGTAACCCCAAGGAATTTTGTTGGCAACATGTCTTTAGTAGATGGTGCAATCGATTGAGTTAACCTTTGAGACTAAAATAATTGACACACTCACACATAACTTAGCTCCCAGAGATGGCTTGGTTGGTTCAATCCTTTTTAGTAAGACATAATTCCTATGATAATTATGGGATCCATTCTATTCACAATGAGTCCTACAAAGTTTCTAACCATTATTACACACCACTATTACAATCTCAAATTAAAATGCTTAGATGCATAAAAGAGAATCACTTATATATCTACTTATAATATTAAGTGCATTGTTAGTGTAAAAAAAAAGTGATTATTGTAACATTAAAATATGGATTTATACACAACTCATGTTAAATGTGTTTTTGATGTCACAAGTGTATCCATGGTTGTAACATTAAAATAAGGATGGGTAAAATGCTATAAATCCTAACATACTTTTGTCACTTTTGTGCTTCTACAACCTTACATACTTTTGTGCTATCATAGCCTCACATACTTTTTTCACTTAAGGATGGGTAAAATTCTATCACAACCTTACAATATAAATGGTGCTACTACCTTCTGATTCATGATGAAGGAGATGTTAGTCACTTACACAACCTATAGTTTACCCAACCAAATCAACCATTTATATTTGACATGTGTGTTGGCCATCGACTCGAATATGTAAATTGTCTCTCCATCTCATTTAATTTTGTGGTCTGTCAAGGATCATGGCAGTGATGGCACCTTATGAAGGCGAGCCAACACTTACCATGGACAAATTTACAAAAATATTGGGGTTTTTAGCTCGAGTTCTTGTATTTATTACCCTTAGATTCCTAGGTGTTGATCTTCTTTCTTCTTTCTGCATTTAGATTCATAGTGCCCATACCTTTTGCAGTAATATCATTATATTCTTGCTTTGTCATTGGATCTCCTCCCTCTTCCTCTTTGAGGATGGAAATTCTAGTTCTGATTTTGATGTGTGTGACCTTCACCTGAGTGATGGTTGCCTGGACTTCTCCCTCTTCCTATGTGACCTCTGCCTTTGCCTATGTCTCTTCCTCTGTTGAAGGATAATTGTTTCTAAAAGGAATTGGATATTGACTAATCTTCTATATGTTTTCTGGTCTCATGTGACAATAGAGAACCCATTAGTTCATCTGTTGAAAACATTGACAGATCCTTGGATTCAAGTATGGATGTAACAACCATCTCAAATTTCTTTGGAAGAATTCTGAGGACTTTCTCAACAATCCTTTGATCAGGGATGGCTTCACCAGTCAACCTGATCTGGTTCACAATTCCCATGAATCTAGTCATAAATTGATCAACATTTTCAGAATCTGTCATTTTTAAGGTCTCAAAATGTGTCCTTAAGGTCTACAGCTTGATTATTTTGACCTTGTCATTTCACTGGTAGTTTGTTCTTAGGATGTCCCAGGCCTTTTTTGATGTAACAACACCTATGATTTTTGAGAAAATGGAGTCATCCATTGGGTTCTGAATCTAGAACTTGGCCTTATTCTCTCTTTTCCTCTGTTCTTCCTAAGAATTTCTCTGTTGATTTGTCATGGTTGCTAGATCTGTTGGATTTGATTCTACATAGCCATGATCCATTGGATCTCAACAGTCTTGTTCTTGTAAGAAGGATCTCATTCTAAGAGACCAAAATTCATAGTTCTTGCCAAGTAAAATTGGCCCTTGTGTTGGCCCTAAATTATTAGAGTTGACCATTTTTTTTGAAAAAAAAAAATCAGAACAATAAAACAAAACTATAAGTAAATTTAGTCCCCTTCCTCAAGATTAAAAAAAATCACCAGTGATTAAGATAAAACCCCCTATAATTTCCAGTTCAAAAAAAATATACCAGTCTTTTCAACTTGGTTTATTGAGAACTCACTGTAGAACTTGAAAAAAAAAATGGTCCTGGGTCTTCTCCGTGAGCAACAATGGCAAGACATTTATGTCCTCTCTCCACAGATGTAGTGAGTTGCAAGAAGAATGGCTTGTGTGTGTTCTTGTGGAGTGTGCACTGTAAATTTTGAATCTGATTTGGTGTGCACGATCTTTCCAATGCCAACAAATTTCACTCCCCGTGCTAGCCAACAAGGTGTCCTGCTACCATGAGAAATGTGCAATGCTAAAGGGAATGAAATATCGACACACGCTCAAAATGTTTTAAGAACAAGCGGGAAAATTCTCAAGAACCGACGATTGGGCTTTGAGCATAAATTCCTCGATTCAATGTGATTTGGGCTCGATTTGTTGTCAAACCACAATCCTGGTTCATGCTCCTATGATCCAGCCTTGTGGAGTGTGTGATCTTGTGATGCATTCATGCTCTATGATGCCTCTTGCGCTTTTTGAGTGGACTGCTCTCCATGCTCTGTGGAGATTCTTACCTTTGGAGCTCTGATACCATGAGAAAACAATGAACTGCGCAATTAATACAAGAGACCGTGAAGACAAAACAATGTACTACGCGGACTAGACAAAATAACTGCACATAGAAACAAGAGACTACACGTTGAACCAAGAAACTGCACAGACTAAACAAGAAACAAGAAACATATTAGACAGGTCAGAAACCAAAATGTGCAGAGCGCAATTGTATTAGATGATAGGGAAAACTTATATAGAGGAAAAAAAAATAAAAAATCAAGAAGACAGAAAGAAATCCTAACGACTCGTATAGCTAGCCAAAACAACTGGCAATATACAGTCACACGCTGTTGAGGTTACAACTAATAGACTATAGTTCATCGGATGGAAAAGAAAATCAAATCCGACAGTCTATAGTCCACCTGCCCCAGCATTCAATGCTGCATAGTAGGCTGGATATTGGTCGTCGTGTATCCACCCACACTTTCAAACCTTTCATAGCGAAATTCATTAGATGCTCTAGGTGCTGGAAATCGCGTGGGAAGGAAAAAGTTATGTTAGAAATATTGATGGAGGGAACTATTGCCTCTATGTATCCGCAGGTCACATTCATCGAATTTCCATTTTCCAAGTTGCAACCATTGTGCTGCACCGCTAATCAATTTCACTTGGAGCAGAGCTCAACCCGAGCAATGTCAGGCCTACCCGATCTTACTAGCCCAAATAATGATAGGTGGAATTTCTTTTCAAGGACTGACTCACCTACCTTTGCAGTGAAATTCTTCAACTCTTACATATTGCTCAGGGCTTCTTCTTCCTCCAGCTTTTGAATCAATTCAGAACAGGATGCTCGAAAATTAGGGCATACGCATTATGTTGATCGCTTCTATGGAATTTGATAGAACATGATGCTAGGAAATTAGGGCATACACATTATGTTGATCGCTTCTATGGGATTTGACAATCTTGGCATGCTAATGGTTGTGATTACTGTGAGAGAATGGTGTTTCCATTGGGAATGGTTGGAGATTTAGGTCCCTCTGTTATTTCCACTATAAGCAACACAACCACGAAATTCATCTCACTATTGTTCATCATTTATTTTAACAAAGTATTTTCTATTGCTAAAATGATATTACATATATATACATACATGGCCAAAAAGCTTTAGCCATCATTTATCTTAACAAAATATTTTTATTCATATTTAAAAAAATAGTATTACATATATATGTCCAAAATATTTTTATTCATATTTAAAAGGATAGTATTACATATATATATGTACATGGCAAAAACTGACATTTTTCCTCAAACCATCATAGTGCTTTGAAAATACGATAGAGACCATGTGAGACAGTGTATTGTAACATGCCATTATAGGGACATACATTAGAAATTTCATTCCAAGATGATATATATGGAGCATCACTGCTATATATAAATTATTGATTGTAATATACTAAAATCATATTTCCTACCACCTGCTCTGCTCTGCTTTGAAGAAGAAACCCATCAAAGAAGGTCTACCTCTAGCTGCATAAGGTTCAACAAAGTAAAATCTCACACCTGCCACCGGCTTAGTTGGTATTTGGTTCTCTCATCCTTGCCAGATGGATGATTCAACGAGTCTCCTTGCTGCCACAGATCATTCTGTAGGTCTCCCTGTTGCTGTGGAAACCTGGTGTAAAGCAGGGTCGACCACACGCATATATATAATATGCATGTTTTCTAGGTGGTTTGGCACACCCAACACGTTTTATGTATTGTCTGAGGATGGAAGACCTTAATCTTCAATAATTCAAGGTTATTCTTCATAAATTGGAGGACGTTGTGTGTTTTGAGGAGAATGACATAAATATTGCACATCTATGGCGGGTAGTGTAGAAACTAGCACATCTAAGGCAGGTGGGCAGTGCATGAATGAGATAGGACCCAATGTTCTAGAAATGGAATTGATTCCACAAGCTGTGATATTTGTTTTGAGAGGATCAATGTCTATTAGAATAAAAAGTTATACTGAGATTGAATCTAGTGTGGTGAAGTGGAAGAAGGCCATGAGCTTCTTGAAAAAGGCAGAGTCGAAGGAAGAAGGTGAGCTTTCTGAACAAGGCAAGGCAAAGGTAGTGAGACAAATGGCAAGGCTGACAACATGTTAATGAATATGCACGCAGACACAAGATGCTAATGAATATGCACCCGCCACGGCTGCAATAACACTTTCAAGTTGAAAACCAATAACACTATGCATGCTGCCACACTGCAACTTTCAAGTTGAAAACCAATAACATGATAGAAAAATACATTTTATCTATTTATTTTAATTTCAATAAAATAGTGGTTGAAATTCCCTAAATTCTAGATTGCAAATCACCCAAAAAAAAACTTTAGTCAAACATAGAACTAATATAGAACTAATAGTAGATCAACGCTAAATTGATAGCTATAGTCCCAGGGAGGGACTAATAAGGAATAAGGATGGGTAGAATGCTATTAAGCCTAACATACTTTTGTCACTTTTGTGCTTCTACATCCTTACATACTTTTGTGCTATCACAACCGCACATACTTTTGTCACTTAAGAATGGGTAAAATGTCATCGCGGTGAGGAATCAAAATTGAGGTTTTCATTGCCTTTCAAGAGCCTTGTAGCTCTTCATAGAAGGGTTTAAAATTATTTTCAATGCAAATGAAGATTAATATAAAAAAATACTTGTCAGATTTGAAATAGAAATTATTTCATATTTTTTCATTTGAAGGGCAAGGAAAAATTTCTTAATGTATTCACTTTTCATTGTTTTTATGGGTTGTAAATTTCCTTAATAAGTTCTACTTTTTATTTTTTTATTGTTTTTATAAGTTTTTTAGTTTATTAGTCATTTCCCCCTATATCTTAGTAATAAAAAAAGAATGTTAACAATATTTCTATATCTTAGTAAAAAAAATAAAAAAAATGTTACCAATTTTTCATATGTCAAGTCAGTTCAAAAAAAAAATTGTTATATTTTTTCTAAAATACAATCCTATTTTTATGAAGCTAATGAATGCATATTCTATTTATTAAACTCACAGAGATGAAAGATCAAATGGTGAATTCTCTAAACACCAACAACAACTAGTATTATGAATTGGAAGTGAATTCTCTAAACACGGCAACAACCAATGTTGTAAATTCGAAATTGGGAGATATATTATTACACATTGTAAGTCAATTTCTTTTGTCAAGGCAAAGTTTATCTTTGTTCCGCTAATTTTCTAACAATGCTATTTTCAGTTTTTTTATTTTCAAATAGGGGTTCTCTATCTTCTTTGCCGATTTGTGTTTATTTATTTTATTGTTTTTTTAAATGAGAAAATCCCTTATCTTTGTTCAGCTAATTTTCAAACAGTGTGATTTTCAGTTTTGTTATTTTTTAATAGGAGTTCTTTATCTTCTGTGCCAATTTGTGTAAATTTTTTTTACTGTTTTTTTAAATGAGAAAATCCCTTATCTTTGTTCCGCTAATTTTCGAACAGTGTGATTTTCTCTATCTTCTCTGGCAGATGCGATTTAACAACTATTGTTTGTTTGATGCACTGTATGTACTGGATATAAATGTTGAAAGTTGAATACTATGAATGTGTTTGTTGTTCTGTATGGACATTGGTGCAAAGGGGAGGGTTCTGCCACATGCCATGTTAATATTCAGCAGGCATGTTATGCAAGCGATAGATCTCAAATATCCACAGGTTCTATGTGGAATGCACATTCATCCCTGTCCCAAATAAACAATTGTGGTGTTATGGTAAAATCGTTTCCCCCAGAGGGTTTTAGCATCATCATGGTGTTGTGGCCGAATGTTGTTAATGATATTTCTGGATTCACAAAGGGTTGTCTTCACATTCCACTACATTTTTTTAAGTGCCAATACCATGTGCCCGATACAGTAATTTCTTATCTTTTGGTTTTCAATATCCATCTGTATGGTCGGCTGTGCTTTGATCAGATCGATGCCTATTTGGATAAATCTGGTCCACGTCATGTATAAGCTGAAGAAATTAAGGTGCAATGGTAATTTATTTATTTTTGGGTTTTCACCAATAAAAATGTAATTGATCCAATTCATAAAAATCTTGTGTGTTTTTTTATTTTAATTAATTTATTCAAAATCTTGTGTTTTTTTATTTTAATTAATTGTGAATATTAATAACTTGTATATTAATTATGTTTTTAATTTTAGTATTAACTTATATTTATTTTAATTCTAACTAATTAATTATACAATTCTAAAATTTATTTTAAATTACTTAAAGTGTTCATTGTTTGTCTATTTGAAATGAATCTTTTTAATATTAATTAATTAATTAATATATTTTAATTAATTGTTAATGTGTATCCTCAATATTAATATGTTTATTTTAGTTTTTTGGATTATTAATTATGTTTATTTAATTTTAGTTTATTATTAATTTGTATTTTTTTTTATTGGTTATTAGTCTATATTTTTTTAATTTTAGTTAATCAATTATTATTTATTTTAAATATTAGTCGGTACTTGTTCATTTCATATGTAAAAGATTATTATCAAATTATATTGTTTTATTAATGTTAAAATTGATCTGAAACTTTGGGTTGCCACTTACAGAAAATTTGCCCCCCCTCATTTCTTCTCCACAAATAGGCCGAAAGTTTCATCTTCCTATCATCCAACACCAGTGAGTATTTTATTAATTTAATTTATTTTAATTAATTGCTAATATTTATAGCTTGTATATTAATATGTTTATTTTAGTTTTAATTGATTATTAATTATGTTTATTTTAGTTTTAGTTGATTATTAATTTATATTTCTTTTAGTTTTAGTTAATTAATTATATAATTATAGGAAATTAATTCAACTACCAATTACAAATTTTTAACTTTACTCAATAAAAAGAAGAAAAAAACATCTACTTGAATTATTATTGTGTGCAATTTTTTGTTAAGTATATTAAATTAAAGAAAAGATGCAATTAATAATAAAAGAATTGATAAAGATATCATATATATGTTCAATTTGTATGAAGTTAGATTTAATAAAATGAAATTTGGAAAATACATTAGAAATCATTTGAGTATGTTATTATGGTATCTAATTAGAATGTTTTAATTATAAGTTAAATTTCAACTAGGTTAGTGTAGATAAAGATATAATGGAATTGGTAAGAATGTTAAAATTTGTAAAATTTGTTAATTATAATGTTTATTTTGTAATTGGTAAATCATTATAATGGTGAATTTTAAGATAGATTATTGAATATAATGATATTCTTTGTGACATAATAATTTCTTAATTTAGAACTCTCATGTGCATATATTTCTTCAATAATCAATATGATGATTAACATCCAGGGACAAGGTGATTTAATATTGATGTTTGATATTAAAATTTAAGGATTGAATAAATAAGTTTCACAAACAGTAATGGAATAATTTATAGTTTTATGTTTAAACTAATAGTGTAATGTGTTAGTTGAAAATAGTTGAAGAAACAATGTTTGTTATAATTGCGGCATCTATTTGAACTAATAATACATTGAAATTTAATTAGGAAAAACGCATCCTTTAATTTTAATGCAATCATCACCTCCAATAGGTATTGGTACTAGGTAGCTATTTTATAGTTGAGTTTATAAAAGAACAATAATAATAAATTTATAATTCATAAGAAAAAATAATCAATTTGTATTAACTAAGTTTAATAGGTATAGACATAATTTAATTATGAATGATGTTTTTGCAATACACATTATGAAATATTTGGTTAGATTGAAGTAAGTATTTACTATATAAGTCATTTATTGTCTTTTATATTTTATAATGATATTGATGATTACATTATAGTTTTTTTAAATTAATATTAATTTATAAATTTTAATAAAGAAAATAAATTGTAAAATTAAATAATTTGAAAATAAATTTATTGGTTAATAATAAAATAAAAAAATGTTATACAATTTATTATGATTTAATATTTTATTTATATAATTGATAAATATGAACAAAATTTCATCGTAATAAAATTTTTATATAATGAGTGAATTACAATATAAATATTGACAAGAATTTAGGTTAATGACAATTTTACTTTAGTTATGTAATAATTTCATATATGTAGTTTTTATTAATAATTGAACTCTCTATTATTATCATATAATATAATATTTTTTCATCTATTTCTAATGATTTTTTTTTTCTATATAAAAACATGGAATTTATCAAGAAGAAATGTCTAGAATTGGTTGACCTAAAAAACATGGAAGACAAATAGCACTGACTGATGCATTTAAATTGAAGAAAGATGATACAAATATTGAAGAAAATGTTGATTTTGAGGATGATATTAATATTGAAGAGGAAGGTATTCCAAAAAAGAAAGGCAAGGGGGTAGCTCCGAAAAGAACATTTAAATATGGATGGAAATTAATACACAAATGGGTACAATCCAATTAGGTGGGTTAAATGTTCATGATGTATCTAAGGCTCATAAATGTTCAGTTCAACTCTTGGAGAGTGAATCAAGGCAATCATATGTATCCATCACAAAACATGTTGAACTCATGTTTGATATTGAGAAATCGAGAATAATCACTGTGATGGAAACTATGTATTTTGTGGCTAGAAACATTTACCTTTAGAATTGTATAAAGACTTGTGTTACTTGCATAGGTACAAGGGAACACCCAATATGCCTTTAATCAATGAATACTCTTCATAACTAATATTACTTCTGGAAAAGAGTTTTTACTTGCAACAAAAATGGTTTACTGAAAAATATTGAAGGGAGAAATTTTCTCTAGTCCTTTTTATTCTATTATAGTGGATGAAATCACAGATAAAACAATGGAACAACACCATATTTTATATATTACATATCTAATGGATGGGGGAAGAGGGACACATGCAACAAAATTTATTCGTCTTCTGAAAATCAAAGACAGTACTGCACAATCAATGTATGAATCCTTGTCAGGATTATTATCTGAAATGGATTTATGAAAATATAAAATTGTGGGATTTGGTTCAGATGGAGATTCATCTATGAGGGGTATTCATGAAGGTTTGGCTGCCAAGTTGCTTCGTGAAGTGACTCATTTGTTATGCATTCATTGTGTAGCACATCGTGAGGCACTAACTATAACTGATGCTACAAATTATTTTCCTGAATTTAATTATATCGACAAGTTACCCAATAAAGTATATTCTTGGTTGGGAAAATCTGCAAAGAGGCATGGAGAAATCCAAAGTTTAATGGACTTATTTCAAATTGATAAGTTACAGGTACTTCAAATTCATCAAATCCGATGGATTTCTAGGGGACAGGTGATGAATAGGCTTGTCAAAATTATGCTGACATTATTAAAAGAATGGAAACATGATAACATAAAGATGTAATAAATGGGAACAATATTTCAAGTTCAGTTTTTTATTCATTTGCTAGCAAATGTTCTAACTGAACTAAATAATCTAAGTCAACGATTTCAAGAGGAAAATATTGATATAACATCTATTGGTATGCAATTAGATGTTCTTATTGAACTTCTTCATAGAAGATTCTTGTGAGATATGTTTGGAGAAGGTTCTCAACATGTTTCATATTTTTTGAAGAAATCAGAACATGGAAAGTTGGAGTTTATTGATAATATAGGTGCTTCACATGTGCATATGTTAAAATTTGAACCTATACCTAATTCACCTGGTTCAGGTACTATGGAATATTGTGTTCACTTGGGTAAAGCATTTGTCCAAAAGTTGATTGATTTTTTCAATGACAAGTTTACAGATTTGCCAGTATTCAATGCAACAAAATTATTTAGTCCTTATTCTTACTTTGAAGAAGAGAATGAAAGAGACTCTGAAACAAAATGATGTTTGAGACGACTATGTGAAAAAATTGATACTGGAGACTCACCAATAATTGATACAGAAAAATGTGAAGGTGAAATGGAAAGATTTACTATTACTCTGCATCGGGCATATCCAAGGAAAAGCATGGTTGCAGCATGGGAACAATGTGGAGGAGAACCTGAGTGGTGTGAGTCTTACCCAAATTTAATGAAATTGTGGCAAATTGTTCTTACTCTTCCTGCTAGCACCGCTAGTTGTTAAATAGGATTTTCTAAGTTCAATCATATATAAAAAATGATGATAGATCTAGACTTGGTCTAGAAACTTTAGACACTTTGATGTTTTTGTCTTTATCAACACCTCAAGAATTGCACGAGGTAGATTGGAACACAATTTATGAAACTTGGAGAGGAATGGAGGCACTGCCACCTCTTTCATTAGATGGTACAAGTTAAAGTGTCATGATACTTCATTCAATTTTGTAATCTCCAATATTTTTGAGTAATGCATTTAAACGAGTATTTTATATCAATGTGCAAAAATATTATTATTTTATGTATTTAATTAACAAAAATTGAAATTGTGCCAAATTATTTGAATTTAATTTAATGATTAATATGTTATGATTGGAGAATAATAAGTTAAGAGTTGATTTTTTTTTATAATAAATGGATTATAAAATAATTATTTTATGGTTGAAATTTTAATTTTTCTTCATTTTCATATAAATAAAATAATTTATTTTAACATTTCAATTTAGAAAAATTACAATAAAGTTGGCCCTTCATTTTGAAATATAACCCTTCCCTTCAAATTTCATCTCTTACATTATAAATGATGCTACTACCTTATGATTCTTGTGATCGTAAGCAAATGCAGGAAATGTTAGTCAATTACATTACCTATAGTTAACCCAACCAAATCAACCATTTATATTTGACATGTGTGTTTGCCATAGACTAGAATATCTAAATTGTCTCTTCATCTCATTTACATTTGTAGTCTGTCAAAGATCATGGCAGTGATGGCACCTTATGAAAGAGTAAGCTAAAGCTTCTACAAAATGAAGCCTGATGAGACGTCTCGGGCATCGGTCTCCATCCCATAGAACGTCGCCGACCGTCTGGTCCTTCGTTCTCTGCTTCGGCCATAACAAGTATGTTGTCATGCCATGCCATGCCATCATGCATGATTGGATCACGCTTGAAATTTAAATTCTAAATTTTGTAAAGCCCGCTCATTTCGTGGCTCTATGCATTGTTGCATTGCTTCCGTTTTCTCTTTACGGCTTGATGCTAATGGTTCCGACCCTGGTCATGGTCGAGATTTGGAATACTGGTTTCCTCCGAGCTTTAGTTCGCACGAGAAAACTACGGTCAGATAATACTCTTCTTCCAACGAGAAGACAATATAAATTCACATGAACTAGTTGAGCGACTGAAATGGAGCCGGGCAGAGGTGCTCGTCTATTTCTACCCTTTGGCTGGCAGATTGGCCGAGTCCCCCGACGGTTTTCTACATGTAAAATGCAATGATGAGGGTGTCCAGTTTATAGAGGCCGTTGTAGATGGCACTCTTGAACACATGCTCCTTCAGAAAAGTCCTTTCTATATTCAGGAATTGTTGTTTCCTTTGAACGCCTGCATTTGTGCAGACGGTCAATCTCTTCCCTTGCTTGCAGTGCAGGTAAGCCAGTTGATGCATTCAATTACTTTTTTCTTAAAACATGTGTCTGTTAGTCAAATATATATTGGAACAGACTAGACTGGGTTTGAAAATTGATTTAACTTAAATATCGGAGCGAGCAGGTGATGCAGCTTAAAGATGCAGTGGCTATGGCGTTCGCATTGAATCACACAGGCGCGCATGTTAAGAGCAGAGAACGAAACTACTCTGAGCTTGTCTGTAGATTGTCATGAAAGACTCATTCCGCCTCTACCCACATCTTATGGGAAGACTCATTCCGCCTTTGCCCAGTGGACACGGAGAAGGAGGATTACTGCTACATATAGACACACGACTCCAAATTATTTAAAGATGGAGATGATATATACAGCAATGTGGCTATTTACAAAGAGGGCAAATTCGATTTAGAGGCTGCGGAAAGGGGATGGATACTCACGTTTTCAAGTAAAAACTATTCTCGGAAATATCCAGCCCTAACCCCATATAAACGAAAAGTTATGCAGTGAAATATAGTTAGTTTGGGAGAGCTATTTTCATTATGGAGTCTATGCAGTGACTAAAATTAAAATTCTGTGATGATTTTTATTTAGTGCAAGAATTGCTCGATAAGAAATTTGCTATAAACATATTTTTGTGAAATGAAAAATTAATATTTTTTTAATGATTTATTAATATTATTTTTAAAAGTAAAAATAAAATTATAATCCCTTAAAAGTTACATTTTATGTAAATTATTAATATTATTGATAAAAAGTTATATTCAACTGTTCTGTTTTGTTTTAAAAATAAAAATTATAATCCTTAAAAATTACATTTATGTAATTTATTAATATTATTGATAAAAAGTTATATTAAATTATTGTTTGTTTTATTATTATTAGAGAGGGTATGATTAACTAAGATTCAATTAATAATTAATAATGTAATAACATAATTTTTTCATTTTCCTACTAAATCTTTTCATTTAAAATATAAATATTTTTTATTTACAAATTATAATATAAGGTAAGATATATGTTTTCTGAAATTTGAATATAAGAATCATAAATAATCAAGTTACAATATTAAATAATAATTTGATATGTATATTGACAATGTTTTTAGTACATTTATCTATCCATTTGGGGTTCAATATGCTTGAGAGACATAACATAAGCATTCTATATTTAGTGATCTAATCAATGCTTAATAACTCTATGCACTATAGTTCTTCTTGTTAAATGATAAGAAAATGAATTTATTCTAAGACTTCCAAATTTGATAAATGGAAGTAAACTTTAATAAATGCAAGCAAAAGTGAAAGCATGGCTCATGCTAGTATGACAACTTTGACACATCTAATCTTTATTTAGTTTATGGTTGTTCCAATGAGACATTTATAAGGGAAAATAAATTACATAATCCTTACAACATCTAGTGTTATGAAAATAAGATTTAGATGAATATTTTGTCACTCATTCTCATTCAAAGTTCAAAAAATAAAGAGAATGCATTAAGTAACACTAGAATAATCAAAACTCAATCTAATGCTGAAGGAAAAGTAGTGAAAAAAAGAAAATTAGGACAACAATGAATAAGAAAATGAATTTATTCTAAGACTGCCAAATTTGATAAATGGAAGTGAAATTTAATAAATGCAAGAAAAAGTGAAAGCATAGTTAATGTTGGTATGACAAATCTAATGTACATTTAGTTCATGGTTGTTCTAATGAGACATTTATAAGGGAAAGTAAATTGCATAATCCTTACAACATCTAGTGCTCAAAAAACTAGATCTAGATGAAGATTTTGTCACTCAGTCTCATCCAAAGTTTAAAACATTAAAGAGAATGTTATAAATAACACTAGAATAATCAAATCTCATTCTAATGCTGAAAGAAAATACATTGAACAAAAGAAAAAGAGGACAACATTGTTACATCATGAATAGGCCCTTCCGTAGAGTTCCAAGATGTCTAAAAGCTAAAACAAATTACTACCATGCCTCGAAAATGGAATAAGAGCATGTCGATGGGAGGAAAAGATATTTTATTTCCAATAAAGGAGAGCGTATTGGAGGGAGGAAAATATATTTTATTGATGTTAAAGGAGAGCATGTCGACGAGAGGAAAATATCTTTTATTGCAAATAAAGGAGAATGTGTTGGTGAGAGGAAAATATATTTTATCACCGATAAAGGAGATAGTATTGGGGAGGAATAAAGACAAATCTCGTCGATACATAAAAAAGAAGAGAAGAGAAGAGAAAGAAAGAGAATAAAAGAGAAAGAGAAAGAAGAGAAGAGAAGAAAGATGAGGAAAGGGAAGGAGAAAATTGAAAAAAGTGACTCTGGAGTCATAAACTTGTTTTGGCCATAAAAGGAGAAAAAACTCAGAATAAGACGAAATTTAAAGTGTATGTTAGTAGTGATGAAGACTATAAGAGTGCCAATGAGGGCCATGGGCCATTTCTGCTTAAATTTTCCAGAAAACACAAACTAGTGTTTTTTAAGGATTTGGGTCATGCTCAGTAATCAGGGCCCACATAAGGATAAAATTTTTATAGGGATTCCAAAAATAAGGCATGAAGATATCCAATTGGGATTCTAACAAAATTTAAAAAGGTTTGGAGTGCAGATGTCAAAACAGGGAAAAAACCACTATACCTGAGCACTTTTTTGGGATTTTTGAAATCTTCAGGAAAGGAAAAGAGATCCCAGATCTCCAAACTATAAAAAATTATTTAGATTTTTTTTTAACCACTCATCAATCCAAACAACTTTGTCTTGAGGAAGTTTTTCTAGTTTTGTTCCGTTTGGGAGATAGCCATTTTTTGCTAAAAAAATTCAAGTATAGAGGAAATGAAAAAGGAAAAAGTTCCCAATCTTGATTGATGTAGAAGTTGGATGGAGTATTAGATCTTAAACATAAGAGTTGTTGTGTATTCACAATCAAGAATACTATCAGCACCCAACATAAAACATTTCCTAGTTCTCACCATATTTTCTTCTACAAGAGGTAGAATTTAGCCTTTCAAATTGATGCTACTAGTGAAACAAATGCAAAATGGGTGAAACTGCTAATTTTGGAAAGTCATAAATTTCAACTCAGGAATCAAATTGAGACATAAGTACAGTAAAAGAGAAGTATTTCGACCTCCAACCAATAATTTCCATTTCCAATTGGTCTAGAGAAGACAACATTCATCTTTCATGGTGACAAAGTGGCTAAACTTAAGTGTGACACTTGGAAAAGTGTGACACTTAGGTGTATGGTAAATACAACACTTAGGTATGGTTTTTGGTGACATGACACTTACAGTACTTAAGTGTGACACTTGAAATTGCACCACTTGCGAAACTTATGATATTTATGACACTTAAGTGTGGCATTTAGGTGTGTAATATATGCCCCCTAAAGTATGAGGTCAGAAGAAAATCCGATGGCCGAAGTACTTTACAAAAATATATGTGAAACAATGTTGGAATAAGAAAGATAGCCAGAAGCTCCAGACAAACATCAAACAATTATACATACATCATCCCTGAGGTAGGCATACCCATGCCTAAAATAAAATTACTCAAAGCATGGTCATTGATTGTTGGCACGGGGGAAGACCCAGTGTTCAATGCTTAACAGTGCACCAACAAAACCCTGACTACCGACCCTTTCGGTAACACTTGCAAAGCAGGCAAATTCTCACCTGAGGTAGAAGCAGGGGGGGTTACATGACACATGTGTCTGTAACTAGGCTGGGACATAGATCTGTGATAATACCACTTCACATAGTACTCTATTAACGCTTAGAATATAACATGCATTAGTTCATTAACCTTATTAACATCGCAAAACATACCCAAAGATAGATCTAGCATAGTAGCCACAAATATTATGCACTTCAAACACTTAGCACTTAGCACTAAGTCATATCTAACATCCATTCATATTTAACACAAGTAAAGCACTAAGAAACAACAGATCTATCTATTATACATAATAATCAAGGCACTAAGAAGATAAATAACATAAAAAACACAGCACAAAGCACATCAAAGACACAAGATATACATTGTTCACCTCAGTGTGGGGCTACGTACAACAACCGCTTTGCTTTCTTTATTATTCATCCAGATCTTACATTCAATTGATCCTATGCACTAAGCCACAGAGTCGAGCTTCACACTAGACATGAGATATGCGCACTGAGCACCAGATCCTCCTTCCAAAACTAGATCAGGGCACAGAGCCAGCCCCCTATCGAGCATAGAGCCTTAACGCACATATATTCCTTTGCACAAAGTGCTCAACTACTAGCACTTAGCTCCAAAACTACCTGAGATCCTTCAAAAAATTCTACTTCTACCATACATTCTTACTTATTTATACTTTTACAATCCCTTACAGTAAGGCCTAAACATGGGAGAACCCATGGGACAACATCCCATAAACCCATTACAAAAGCCTCAGAGAACCCCTCAAAATCGGTGCGATCCACGATCTCAGCTCCGCTTGGGTGCTCTATCCTCAACCAATGTGTCGAAGTCCAAAAGTGGGTCAACTCTAACCAAGGTTTCCTCAAAACTTGGTCAAGAGCCAACATGCCCCCAACACTCACTTGTGACTCATCCTGAGTCACTCAGATGCGGATAGTGCTGCTTCGAGAGCCTCGAGCTTAACTCGAGTTGCCTCGACTTGTTATTTCGCCTAAGCCTCCTGCTCAACGAGCTTTGGATCATCTTCTCTATAACAAGCCCTTCCAGGTTCTCTTTTGTTGCTGCAACGACTTGATCCAATTGTCATCCCTATCCATCAATTTCTTCACAGGTTTCCTCCTGCATAGGTTGTAGGTTCTATGTGACTTCCATTACCCTACCTTGGAGGAAAGTGATATGTTGTTGCACTACGCGATGCCCCTGGGATCTCTTCATTATTTCTATGATGGTGAGTAGATTCATCTACGCCTACACGAAAAGTGCATGCTATTGCACCTCCTGTAACTACGCTTCTAGATTTCTTAGCTCTGGATCCTCGGCGAGGCGTTCATATGTCTGTAGGTTTTTATCACTCAGTTGTTTTCATTCTAAGGCAAGGACTCTTATCCTTACCACTATTTTCTTAGCGATCTCCTCCCTTTGGTCACGCACCTCCTACGGAGTGCTCAGTACTGCTTGGGCCACCAATTCTGTTATCCTAGCTTGAAGTTACTGGAGGGTCTTAGAGAGCTTCACCACTTGAGCCTCGACTGAATATTTCTCTTCCTGTATCAAACCTGGTACAGAGTGACATGCCTTATTAACTACTTCTTTAACTATGGCCTACTCTGTGAGCAACTGCTCCTTTTCTTTCTATAGTTGGGATTTTTCCTACTGGAGCATCGCCTGAAACTCTTCTCTCTCACTTTCATAGGTGGCTACACTGTACCGCGCTACTCGTAATTGTTCTAAGGCTTCATATTTCTCTTGTTTCAAGGCTTTTGTAGCCTTCCCCTTCTCTTCCTGGACTTTCTGAAGTCGAGCTTTTGTCACATCCGTAAGTCTTCTCAATTGGGCTAGTTCATCCCCCAATTCCGTAATCTATGACGAGGAAGGCGAAGTAGGTACTACACAGACCAAACAAACAACTTGTTGTATTTCCTTCAGTTCCTTCTCGATCCTTCTATATAGCTCTTCCTACTTCTCTCCATATCTTTACAAGATGTCCTCAGAAGCGTCCTCCATAGCTCTACGAACTCGAATGTAGGAGACATAGTTGCGTCATAATAGATCTTGTCTGTTATGTTTTTGGTTCTGTCCCAAGGGTTAGGTATTCAAGGGTTCTACAGAAAAGTTTTTTCCCTGTCCTATAGCTCTCTAATATATGTGCGAGGTCCAATAGTAGTACTTGGCCCAATATCTCAGGGCACCAACTAAGGAGGCTAACCAATACCCTTAGTCGTACTACCTGACTACCCAGGTACTAGAGAGTATCTTCTCGATTTTTTTTCTCGGTGGCACTATTGTAGTCAGGCGGTCGATCGGTTTATCTATGGAGGGCTTCGAAATATCTAGGTCGATCTGTATACAGGTGTTGTCTTATTTTCTACCACTCGAAGGGGTACCAACATGGGTTACAAGGGTGGCCAATAGATGTGCGTTTAAGTACCACTTGTAATTCCTGCATGTATGAATCCCCGACTATGGGTTTATGTGCGGAACGACAGATCTTAGTAGCTTAAAGGTGCTGGAATACGTCTCTACCCTAAAAAAAAAATTAACCCACAATTTTCTGCTGAGGAAGGGGCTCTGATACCACTTGTAATATTTCATATATAAAGAAGTATGTAGAATAGAAATAAATAGTTAGAAATGGAAAATGAAAAATAATATAATCATAACAACACCACATTAATACCAAAATGATACCAGAAGAACACCAGAAAGAGCACTTCGATTACTGAGAGCAAAGTTCACTTGCCTCTTCGAGGGGTAAACCTCCAGCAGAGCAGAGCTCTATTGCAATAATATCCAAGAAAAAATTTATCATGCCCTCGACTCCTATTTATACTAAATATGTCTATCAAAAGAACCATCTAGAGGAAGATCCTTCTAGAAGCAGAAGCTTCTATTAGGTCTTCTTACATTGGACTTATTCTTCCTTATTGTTGTAATGTCCCCGAACATCAACCCCACTATCAGGCAACGCTACTACGTGGAATAACACTTATATAGTATGCATTTAAATGAAGTTAAATGACTTAACATAGAGTAAACACATAATTACTGCTAACATACAGACTTAATAGAATTAATAGCAAGTCATACATGTAACGAAATACATGATAACATTTCAATACAAAGACATGCAACACATATGAATTGAGTACATAATTAATACTTATCTTTTAAACTAGTGTAACACCACCAACTGCGTGCATACCTTCCACGAACCTCCCAGCCTTAGACCGCATTGCTCATCATTCTCAATAGTAGGTCACCCTTGAGCTGGGACTAAGCTCCACTGGGTAAAGGAATACTAGGCTAGGTAAAGTCCACATGAAGACATGTAGTTTATGAGGATGGATTCTCTCCTAGGAGCCACGTATGCCCACTTCTCACAAACTCTCATTCCCCACATGCATGTCCCACCCCAGGAGTATACACCTTCACTATCACACAAGACATTTCTTCGACTGCTAAACCCCCCTTTCCTTGGGCTTCGACAACAGGTCGAACTAGAATTCTCCAAGCTTTGTGGCAGCTACAGGACCCCTTCCAGAAGTTCTCACTTCCTCCGTGCACTCTCTCACCTTGAGAGATTCGCTCTCAAGACTGAAAAACTGTTTCTTCAACCACAACCACCTCTCTCTCCTGGAGAGAGTGTTGCACACACACACCTGACAACTTGCTTCTTCAACTCAGTTTCCAACACAGTCAGAGAAACCGCAAGACTCGGCACGAACATGCAATGGCCAGCAAGCCACACACAGTCAAGAATTGTGTGGCCACAACAACCAACTAGAAAAACAGGTATGGGATCCCCAAAATGGTGAAAGTCAGACGCTAAGTCATAGGAAGGCTTAGCAATTACAGGATGCTTCAGGTTTCTCAACGAACAACACAAGACAACTTCACGGTTCTGGTTCTGGGGATGTGTAAGGGTGTGCAGAGATCCCACGCGGAGGAAAAACGGGTTCAGGTGGAGAACCAGAGAAAAAACACAGAGGTTGATGATGGATCCCTGCGAGCTCCGAAGAAGGATGGAAGAATGGTCGAGTGAAACCCCATCATGGCTCAATTATTGAGTTAAATTGCATGTGCCTGGGCTGACGCATGTCTCCCCTGAAGCACTCTCCTTTCCATTTGTAAGTCACCTGTCCTTCCAAAGGACTTAGGATAAAACATATATTTCACATAGCTTTTGGAATAATAATAAATTATTATTCCTTTAGAGGTAAGCCCCCTAGCTTAACCCCTACCCCAAACATTTAGACTCCTCCCTTACCCTGCCTTATGGAAGCTTAGTCCCCCATCACTCTTTCTTCGTGGTCGGTAGGCACACAATGATGCTTATATTTTATTAATGATTTGCATAATTACATATACAAAAATCAGTCTCCTGGCCTTTAACACCTAGGACCTCTGGCCTCAATAACACATAATCCCACCAGCTTATCAACACCCAGCTCACCAGCCTACAAAACATAATTACAATTCATTATTACAATAGGGGCTCATCCTTGGGGATATTACAATTGCTATGCCTTATTAATATTGACCTTTATTACATGGAAATATATTATTCTAGGTCTATGTGAGGGGTTAGGTCCCTAACAGGCATACAACAGAAAACATGTGAAACATAAGAGATAAATATAGTGCGAGTAGCACCAGCAATACCTAATACCCAACTTCGTTTATTTATATTGTGAAATAGAAACAAAGCTTTACTAAGAGGGAATTATTGTCCCAATTACATAAATGGGCAGAGTCTCATGACTCTAGACTCTGCCTTATACATTAGAATTGTTCATACCTGTGGTTCTATCACCCTAAGACTTCCCCTTTTCATTCCTCCTTGCCTCAGCCTGAGGTGTGCCCCACTTGTGTGCATAGCCTTAGATCTCCATGTCTCTTGCCTTCACCTTTTTCTTATGTTCCTTCAGTTGTATGCCCTTCCTATTATAGGGAATCCAAGCGTCACTTGTGCAAAATGTCATGTCTTTTATTTGTTTCTTGCCCCTTCATGAATCGTCACACTCAACTGGTCGATAACTCTCTAGGATGTTATCCATTTTTAGACATAGACCCTTTTATCACCGAGGATATGTTTATTTTTGTGGGAATGGGAAAAAGTATACATATTTTTGGGTGTTTTGTTCCACACTTGCGCACGTCCTTAACCTAGGGATTTTAGACCTAGGGTTCATCCAAAGTTGACAAAAAAAACCCAGAGCATTGGCATATCAATCCTCGACCAAGGCCAAGGAAGGTCTCACCTGAGATGCAAAGATGATCACAGAGACCATAGGTTTTTTTTACAAGGATGAAGGCTTAAACACACATAGATCCATTTGGGTTGGTATTCATATGACTCATATCCAACAACTTACTAGGACCAAGAAGTAAAACAATACACACACATCTCCAAATTTATTATGTCTTTCAATCCAGAACACATAGTATACATTAAACAAACTGTATTAGAAAACAATAGACCTTCATATCTCCTTTTATATAAATTCCCCAAAATACAAAACCTACGTTGTGCGCAATCCCTAAAAATCTCATACATATAACAGACACAAATTTTTACTCAGAAACATTACAACATTACACAGGCTTGAAGTGAACTCGATACCACAGACTCAATGGATCTCATCTAAACATCTAGCTAACTGATCCAAGTGGATATTGGTGGCCACCCACCTATTCCAATTGGACCCCCACCATTGCTTCTTTTAGTTTTTCAGTTTCCGCATAGTTTACTATTTTTAGCAGTTTTTCAGGTCTTGAACTTCCAGAGTCGTTTTGAGGCCTTAAACAACGTTTTTTGGGAAAATGGGGAGAAACATGGATCATATATCAATTTTTATCACCCAAAAGTTGTATTCCTTGGATAGATATTTCCAATGAGGTATGGAACGCGTCAAACGGAGATCGTATGCCAAAGTTACGTCCCCGGGAAGTTGATGTACCAACTTACCC
>JASDQU011377630.1:13200-24328 GCA_032191745.1 Picea mariana | reverse complement strand
TGTTGCAAAGGTGAAATAATTGATGAAATACATGGGCGTGAAAATGGAGCATTGGCAAAGTTGGATTGAAATCAAGAGCAGGGTGCATAGATTTGTGGTAAGATATACTTAAATAAGGGTTTTTATTTCAATATATATTCTAATGAAATGGAAGGTTCATCAGATGGTCGTGAAGACATAATTTTTGAATGGGGTAATAGAGGAAGAGTTTTACGTTGAACAACCATAAGGATTCGAGACACATGATAGGTAGATGCATGTGTGTAGGTTAAATAAGGAATTACATGGATTGAAGAAGGCACCGAGAGCATGGTATGGTTAGATTTATGTATTTTGATGAGCTTGGGATTTACCAAGAGTGGTGCAGATCCTAAACTTTACTTCAAGGTTGAGGATGATGGACCAGTGATTTTACTACTATATGTGGATGGCATGTTCTTGAAAGGAGTGGAGAAGCTCATCACTAAGTGTAAGAGAAAAATCACTGCAAAGTTTGAAATGAAAGACCTAGGTATCATGCACTACTTTTTGGGTCTAGAGGTATGACAGAGGAAGAATGAGATCTTCCTAAATTAGGGAAAATATTTTGTGTGAATCCTAAAGAGGTTTGGCATGTTGGATTGTAAACCGATGGCTACACTGATGGCATCAAATATGAAGTTGTTGGATGCTATGAATTTAGAGCTTGTGGACTCTACATTATATAGGAAGATGATTGGATCATTGATGTATTTGACGAATACATGACCAGATATATGTTTTTTTGTGAACACCCTAAGTCAGTACATGGTTGACCCCAGATGTGTTCAATTGATTGCAGTAAAGCATGTGATGAGGTACCTTAAAGGTATAGTGGATTATGGGCTCAAGTATGTTACAAACAGTGAGATCATTCTACTTGGATATTCAGATTTAGATTGGGCCGATAGTGTTGAAAACTGGAAAAGTACATTAAGGATGTTGCTTCACTTTAGGATCCGATATCATTTCATGGATCAGTAACAAGAAATCATGTGTAGAAATTAGTGCAGATGAGGCAGAGTATGTGGCAACATGTACAGCAAGTCACGAAGCAGTGTGGATTTAGAAATTGTTGACTGGATTCTTCGATATTATGATGGAGGCGACCTGTATCTTGTGCAACAAACAGAGTTGTATAAAGTTGTCAGAGTACCTGATGTTTCATGATAAGTTGAAGAATATCGAAATATGTTATCACTATATCAGGGATATGGTGTCGAAGGGAGCAGTGAGGATTCAATATGTGGCTACCGATGAGCAGGTTGCGTATGTGTTGACAAAGTCGTTGTCAAGGAAAAAGTTCGAGTACTTTAGGGGAAAGCTCAGTGTAGTCCCTCTTCATAGGGAGTGATGGATTCATATGTTATCATGGGGTATTGGATGTCATGATGGCATGTTGTAGCTATTGGAGAGCTACCCATCGGCCCTGGTTGCATGTTGAAGAGATGAGGTACATATGCTATCGCAAGGTACTAGATGTCATGCATAAGATATCTGAGTTTTATGCGGGAAACAAGATAGTCTCATTATGACATGTTGTAGTTATTAAAGAGCTACCCATCGGCCTTGGATGCATGCTATGAAGTCACTATGGATTTCCTGTGATGTATATATTTGTATGTCCGAAAGTCAATGGTCATAAGCTAGTGTGGATGGTGATAGTGTTAGAGTCTGTGTTGGATATAATACCTTCCTCATTAAGAGGGAGTGTTAATATTTTATGTAATTTTGGAAGTTATTCCTAAGTGTAATTGTATTGGTTATTCATAAATGTAATTGTGAAAGGTTTTAATGATAAGTCGTGTCTTTTAGGTCTTTTAGAGTATAAATAGAGGTTATATCGAGTCATTTTGATCAATCATCGATCATAAGTACAAGATATTAGTACACACTTATCTAGGAGGCTATTATTTTTTCGTGTATGGGTCTCTTTGGTCTTGATTTTTTGAAACAGCATTGTATGACATTGTACATGTTGGAGGAATCTATACTGAGAAAAGTTTGCAGGGTTTTCTCCCCATTGATGGTTTCCCTAAGGATATATCTTGTTTTTCTATGGATATCTATCTTTCAGTTGTGATCCTTTTGCATATTAAATAATAATGAAAGAAAATACAATATCATCTCTCTTGAAAACTCAACAACGTCTACATGTTGAGGACCTCAGACTGCTTACTGATTTTATTTCTCTATGTTGATGACCTCTTAATCATAGGAAGTTTGACCTCAACAATTATTGTGGTCAAAGACATTTTTCACGACAGGTTCTCTATGATGTACATGGGTCCAATATATTATTCCCTTGGTCTTGAGATCAGTCAGGATGCTTCAAGAATTAAGCTATGTCAGACGAAGTATGCCCAAGATCTCTTGGTTAGATTCCACATGGCCAACTGAAAGCCAACAACCATACCCTTTATGTCTCTGGTACATCTTGAGGATGGTGGGGATACACCATTGGTGGACATCACATTGTATCGATATCTTGTGGGGATCCTTCTATATCTCACCCACCTAGTTGGATCTCTCATATGTAGTAGGAAAAGTTTCCAAATACATGCAGAAGTTGCATGAGATACACTAGAAGATTGCAAAGTGCATAATTAGATTTTTTAAGGGCACCATAGTTTATGGGATAGAATATGTAGCAAGTTGTGCATTCGATCTCATGGAATTCATTGATTCTAATTAGGTTGGCGATAGCATAAATTGCAAGTCCACTTCTAGGCACATGATTAGTTTGGGTTCTGATCCCATTTGTTGGTTGAGAAAAAGAATTTAGATACTTCTCTATCATGAGTAGAGGTCGAGTAAACAGGAGCAATCAACATCACTATTAAATAACTTTGACTTCAGAACTTCCTCACTGAGCTTGACATCCAGTTTTGTCGTTCAACTTTCATTCAGTGTGACAATCAGAGTACTCTTAATTTATACAGAGACACAGTGTTGCAAAAGCAGAACAAACAGATTGAGATCCATATGAATTACTTCATAGAGTTGACACATGATAGGATCATCGATTTGCAGTACTGTCCATCTACCAAAAAAATTGCAAACATATTCACCAATATATTTACTGAGTAGAAGTTCCACTCCATGCGTGATCAGCTTGGAGTGAAGGACATAGTTTCTTAGCAACTTCCTTTCTTCCTTCTTATTTTTTGATGCATTGTAATTTGAGGGGGGGAAGGTTTCCCATGAGGTTTTCCCTCTTTCCTCTATTTTTAGGGTTTCATTCTTAGATGAATTGTACAATGTTAGAAAACAGGGTCACGGAGAAATAAAATAAAACAAATGCGGAAATAAAACGCAGAAGATACACAATACAATAGAGACACGGATATATGTCATTCATCCAGTGTGGGCTACGTCCACCAGATAAATTTCCAAGTCCTTCCTTTTTGTTATCCATCAAAATGAAGGGATACAACATACGTCACACCCGTTGTAACTTCCTCTTATTTCTCTCGGATTTTCCTCTCTCAGAATACAATATTCGCAATGACACACAACCACAATACAATTCCATCATAAAAAATGGTTTCCTTCTAGGGAAAAAAACCTTAACATAACTTCTACCATCAAATCTATGACCTTAAAATGAATGATCCAAATTTACTATGAAATTAAAATATACATTTACAAGGAAATTTTTTCTTTAGAGGATTCTCCTCTAAACCCCCGACGGGGGCTTGCTTTCCCATGGACCCCAAAACCGGGGGGATGAACCCCCTAGGCCCTGCAGGGGGGGAAAGATCCCCCTACAACCCCCCCATGTGGAGGAGTGTATAGTATTCTAGGTTGTATAGTATTCATGGGATATAAACATGGCTGAAAACAAAGAACTATGAATCAGGAAGATAATCATGCTCCACAACCAATAATCTCCCACTTGGAGAGTGATTTCAACAACTCCACCATTGTTGTATCTGTTGGAATACGATCCTTATTGGACTTGTAAAGTTTCTAATATTCACCTTCATGCTTTAAGACCAAGTGAAACTAATAAGGAACTCAGATTCTCCATGGTTACTCCCTTTGTTAACATGTTTGCAAGATTTTGGCTAGTGTGCATATTTTCCAAATTCAAATGTCCATATTCTAATATGGATCATATGAAATGGTACCTGAGATGTATATTCTTAGTCTTTGAATGGAATTTTGAGTTATTTGCAAGATGAATGGCACTATCGCTATCACAGTACAACCTGCTATTCTCTTGCTTCTTTCCCAATTCCTTCATAAACATGTGTAACCAAATCATCTCTTTACTAGCCTTTGTAGCAACAAAATACTCTACCTCTGTTATTGAAAGTGAAACAACCTTTTGCAGTTTTGAAATCCAAATTATTTTTGTTCCACCTATAGTAAAAACATACCCTGTGGCGCTCCTCCTACTATCCTTATCACCTGACATATTTGAATCAACATATCCATGTAGAATAGTGTATGAACCTCCAAAACATAATTCATGAGTAGCAGTACCTTTCAAATACCTAAGAATCCACTTTATTGTTTCCCAGTGTTCTTTACCTAGATTTTTCATATACCTACTCACAATTCCCACTGCATGTGAAATATATGGTCTTTTGCAAACCATCACATACATCAAGCTTCCAATTGTTAATGAATAAGGGACCCTGGACATGTATTATATTTCCTCCTGTGTCTTGGGACACATTTCTTTGGTTGATTTGAAATGGATGAACAAAGGTGTACTAACTGGTTTTTCATTATCCATTCTAAACCTATCCAACACCTTCTGTATGTACTCACCCTGAGACAATGTCAATTTTCGATTTTTCTTTTCTCTTGTTATTCTCATACCAAGTATTTTCTTTGCATCACCCAAATCCTTCATTGCAAATGAATTAGATAATTTCTTCTTGAGAACATTTATATCCTGCATATTAGACCCTACAACAAGCATGCCATCTACATACAATAGAAAGATAATGTAGCTTCCATTTTCTATCCTTTTAAAATAAACACAGTGATCAGAATGACATCTATTATAATCTTTTTATGTCATAAACCTCTCAAAATTCAAATACCACTACCTTGGAGCTTGCTTTAGGTCATACAAACTCTTCCTCAACCTGCATATCAAATTTTATTTCCCTTTGACCTCATACCCTTGTGGCTGCTGCATATAAATCTCTTCCTCCAAATCCCCATGGAGAAAATTTATTTTTACATCTAAATGTTCAAGATGTAAATCTTCTACTGGCACAAGACTTAAAATAGTCCTAATTGAAGTCATTTTAACAACAGGAGAAATTGAAGTCATTTTAACAACAGGAGAAAATATTTCATCAAAATATATACCTTTATTTTGTGCAAACCCTTTTACAACTAGTTTAGCCAAGTCTGGTTATTTACCAAGGAATCCATTTCCTCTTTCATGCCTTTCCCCCACTTCTTTTTAGTTTCTACCTGGATTGCCTCTTCATAACATGTTGGTTCACCAAAATTAGTCAACAATAAATAATACAATGAAGGAGAGTATCGTTTAGGTGGTGTATTTAACCTGGTAGATCTTCTAACAACACTTGCATGAGTTTGAGGTACCTGTTTCTCCTGTTGTTGTACATTTTGATTTTTTGGTACCTTTGGAATTTCTTTTTCAATGATCTCATCAAGCATTGTGTATTCTAATTTTTCTTTTTCTTGTATATTTCCCTGCAAATGATCTTTGTACATGACCTTCTCATTGAATATGGTATCTCTACTCCTAATGATTTTGTTATTTTCATAATCCCATAAGCGATAACCAAAATCATTAACATTATATCCAATAAAGGTACACTTCTTATATTTTGCCTCAAGCTTTGTTCTATTTTCTTTATCAATATGGAAAAATGCTTCACAACCGAAAGTCTTCAAAAAATAATAGTTTAAATTTTTACCTATCCATGCCTCCTCTGGAATTCCACCATCCTAGGAGCTTGAAGGTCCTCTTTTTATTAATTAAACAATAGCATCTACAGCATCTGCACATAATTGTAAGGGCAACCCAACATGAAATCTCATACTCCTTGCATGTTCCATGATTGTCCTGTTCGTCCTTTCTAACAACTTCATATTAAATAATATCTTGATTAGAAATACATTATTGGACGTCGAGGGTTTTTTAAAAACTTTATCCAATGTGTCCATCGGCTCCTTCATTATCTTTTCTTTTGAAATATTGAAAGCCATCGACGTTGATAGACTCAGTCGTATCATTCCTAGTGTCGTTCTATCAAGAACCTCCCATTCTTAATCCTTCATGGTCGTTGACTTATTTTCTATTGCACTCAATGGTAGGAATATATCCTTATGATATAAATAATCTTACATATGCATCTTCCATAACTGGTATTTTTTGCCTTTAAATTTCTCAACCCTAAACTTTTCATCTTTCGCCATTGCTCCCACTCGAACCAAGAACCCTCTTTTCCTGTGAGTTAACTTGGCTCTGATACCAGTTGTTAGAAAATAGGATCACAGAGCAATAAAATAAAACAAATGCGGATATAAAATAGAGAAGATACACAATACAATAGAGACACAGATATACATGGTTCACCCAGTGTGGGCTACGTCCACCAGATAAATTTCCAAGTCCATCCTTTTTATTATCCAGCAAAATGAAGGGATACGACCTACAACACAGTCATTGTAACTTCCTCTTCTTTCTCTCACAATATCCTCTCTCATAATACAATATTTGTAATGATACACAGTCACAATACAATTCCCTCATAAAAGAGGGTTTCCTTCTAGGGAAAAAAACCCTAACATAACTTCTATCGTCAAATCTATGACCTTATAATGAATGGTCCAGATTTACTATGAAATTACAATATACATTTACAAGGAAATTTTTCCTTCGGGGGCCTACTTTCCCCCGGACCCTACAGAGGGGCAAGTCGCCCCTGCAACCCCCCTGCATGGAGGAGTGTACAATATTCAGGGGTGTTAGTCTTCATGGGATATAAACACAGTTGAAAACAAAGACCTATGAATCAGGAAGATAATGAGGCTCCACAATGAATAGTACAATGGGTACCTAACATGGCCTTGGTTTTCAAAACCCATTCACCAGGCACACCCTAATAATGTTCAGGGGGGGTGTTGGAGATATTACACATTCACCTAGTATGTATTTTCCTAGGTTGACTAATCTATATTGAGGGTGCCCCTAGTTATATATATTATCCCCTAGATGAGGGTACAACATCCTCTTCAATCTTGAGTCAGATACACCTCAGTTAGACTAGTGAAGTGGAGTCTTACATGGAAACCTCAATATTATCACCAAGTGTTGCATGCATACCTCGGTATCATCACCATGAGGGTGCACTTACCTTATAATTATCACCAAGAAGGTGTAACACATGTGCACACATCTCTCCTCACTCCACTAGTGGTTAGTCAGTTAAATGATGACTGCATGGCTAGTTAACTAGGACTAGGTGGCAATTCACTCTAGTGTTTTTCAGTGAGTGTCTAGATATCTCTAGATCACTACTATGGAGAATTAGTTTTCTCATGTAGAGTATATCATTTGTATTTTACCATTTTACTCAACAATTAATACAATTATTTCATTATACTCTCTTCTCTTCTCTCTCCCAAGCTTATGTGTTCATTTTCTACTAGCTCGATTCATTGTAGACTTGTTATATATATATAGCTGTGTGTGTGTTTGTATTTCTCCTTTCCTTTCCTCCTTCTCCCTTTTATTTGCTTTATATTCTTCCCTTCCCCTCTTCTTCCCTTTTTCTTTCTCTTATCTTCTTCTCTTTTCTTTTTCCCTTCCTTGATGATCACTAAAAACATTTCATCAGTAGTCAGTGAAATCCATGTATTGGCAATCAACAAAACCTTCTATTGGCGATCAATGAAATCCTTTGTATCGGTAATCAAGGGAAAACTGCACTTTTTCAGAAACCTCCGAAAAACTCCATCAACAATTGGCAATTTCCAAAAACTCCATCAACGATCTCAACTTTTGTTCACATTATTGAACTTGTTTAACTTAATTTTTTTTTACCAAATCCACCTTGGATCTGGACTGTTAATATCAAGATCAATGTGATCTCAACTATCAATCCACTACACTCTGTTGAACTCCAAATTCCTCTTTGCAAATTGGGGATTTTCTCTTTTGGTGAACTATGTTTTTTCCCACTTCATCGAATTTCATTAAACTCCAAAAAAATTTGGCGAACCAAGAAATTGTCTTTGGTGAATATGAAAATTTAAACTAACCCAAAATGAATCTCGATCATTAATCACCAAGTTAAATGAAATCTTGTCTATTGATTCTCTAAACTCCTCAATCACCATGAAAACATGAAATTTGACCTCCGAAACCAATTTTTAACTCTACAAATTGCAGATCGATTCCATCAATCATCTCTTCAACCATTCTGAGAGAAAATTTGACCTAAATTTGCTTAAAAATTTGGGGATTTCACGTTAATTTTACAATTTTCCCCAAATTTGACTTAAATCAAACTCTGAAACAACAAATTTGCCAAATTTGTGTTGGTCTTTGGACTATATGGGTCCGATGTTGAACCAAAATATTTGATACCAATTGTTACATACCCATTACCAATAAAAATGAAATTTTCTCTAATACCAACTATAAAATATCTGCCTAAAAAAAATGGATTAAAAATGCCCCACACATATAAAATAAACAAAGGGGCAGTAAGACCATAATTTTTCTCATGTAACTAACAACATATTTCAAATCATGAATGCAACCATTCAATCCAACACAATGGCATTCAAATATTCATTTATACAATGGAATAAATGTGATAAAATATAACATAAAACTTATCGTTAAGTATATGAACCAATTGGTTGCGTACGAAGGATGTTCCTCCCATATATAGTCTTGTTGTTCATTTTCTCTCAACATCAAGCCACCCTATAGTTGAGGCTATGTGTCCACATGGAGGTCTAGCTCTCTTTCCCAATTTCCACACACTTGACAACGCAATTCTGGGGTTTCTACTCCAACAACAATTCTAATCCAATAGCTCTCTTTCCCCTCAATCCACATGACCTAAGGAATGGGATCCCTCTTCTCTACCACACACTCCCTCGAGCCTTCCCACACCCCTTCAAGGCTCTAATTCACATGGTTGGCTAGGAAATATCACAACTAAGGACTCCGTAAATTCCTAGTTGTTCCATGGGTGCTTAGAATACCCTTTTGAAGGATCTTGAGCCATTTCCTCAAAACGAAAAATGCACTACATGCTCACAGCTTGATTTACAGGCACACAACCCATAATTTCAGCATAAATTGAACTCTCTAATGGTTCTCATACACAGTATATCGTGTGCTCTTTTCCCACAACCCACTCTTCCTTTGTGTCTCAATAATCAACTTATAGAAGCTCTCTCATGGTTACAACATGGTTGGTGCTATTTTCTAGCACCCAACACCCCTCTTGTTACCCAAAATCAACATGTAAAAACTCTATCCCCTTCCTACTCAAATTTCCTTTCTTCTCCCATGATTTATTGACTCTCACTCTTCTCAATAATGATTGTACTCATCCCATGCTTACATTACAAGGTGAGTTGACTCCCTCACCCAACCTCTTACATGCATTCAAATATTGAGTATCTAATAAGTCAAATAAGGATTATATGGTAATGATACATTAACTAAGGAAAATGACACGGGTTTACGCCTGGAACCCCTTTATCCACCTTCTCTTGTGGAATCATATCCCCCAATCATTACCATCCCTTTCGAATCGCAGCCAATGATTATTATTTTAAAATTTTCAATGTACATTTTACATAGCTCGACCCATGGCCATATTGATCAATCCAGGCTGTCCATCTTGAAACACGTTGACTCACCATCCTAAATTGCATTGGCACAATTACATTAAAGTTCATGGGATTAAAACTAGGAATGTTACTTGAAGCTTCTAGAAGGGATGCACCTCTTCCATTTGACTAGTCCACTCACATGTTTGAGTTGGTGAGTTAGTTATTCCATGATATATTATTTTTATTGTCTCAAAATGGTTTTAGACCATGGAATCGATAGTGCCTCTTGTTTTAGCTCATGATTTTTCTTGAAGACATTTTATTGGCACATGGTATTGTATTAGCACATGCTTTGTTGCTAATGGTTTTGGAGGCCTCTCTTCTTATAAAAGCAGGGTGCCTCCCTCATTTTTACATGTTGATAATGAAGTGAACACTTCTTGAATACATTGTGATTTATTTGTCTGTTAGTGTATTTTCTTGGTTTTATCATGATGATGACAATGTTGGGAGCCTTTGATGAGTTAATGGGTATGTGATAGTGTGGTGAGAATTCTCCCCCTATGGACAGGTTGAAATCCCCTCACTTGGGTTTCCTGCAAGTGAGACAACCTCTAACAAATGGACGCTAGCATCCTCCTAACAAAACATTCTATTTTCTTGTGAGAGGGTTGAGAGAGAAGGAGAAAGGGTAAGTGCACCTGATTTATGACGTTTTTCCTCGTTGCTCCAACATTTGAGATCCAATCCAAGCTGTTATAGGATAAATCCGTAAGTGCGGACACAAACCGATCTCCCTAGATCCACCTAGATCTAGAACAAAACAGGACAGAATATATCGCTTTCCCTAGATCTAACTATTGAATTAAATTGGAAGTGAGAAGAAGATATGTACCTTGTAATCACTTCCTTGGTCTCTATTGTTCCTTGCTTCGCTCCAGCGCTCTTGTGCGGTCAAGATCAAAATAGCACAAACCAACCAAAGTGAAAGAAAATAATATATCCAATAGCTAATCTATACATATGATCAAGGAATTATGTAATAAAGTAGATCTCACTTTATGGGAAAGAAATATATCACTGTACCATATTAATTGTGAAAGAGAGATTACAACCATTGCCTTGATGTCGTAAGGTCCCTTCCAACTGTCCATCGTTCCCCACACACTTCTTGCTCCAAGGATTCTGAAAACATAGATCTGATAGCTACTCACAATCTATCTTGACAAAACAAATCTCAAAGCCACTCTAATCAAGCTAATAATTCCAAGCCAACCAAAAGCTCAAGCTCAAGCTAACTTTCTCCATG
>JASDQU011377629.1:4093-24130 GCA_032191745.1 Picea mariana | reverse complement strand
CAGGGTAGTATTGTTCCTTTACTACATCCACAAAAAATTCCCAAGTGGGCTCGGCCCCATATATTCCAAAATCCTCTGTGGAACTCTACTCCCAGTAAGTTTCCCACCAATGTTTGACATGGGGGAGAGCCTTAAGGAGTGCGAAGGTGATATTTTCCTTGTTTGAAAAATTATGAACAGAGAAATAACCTTCTAGTAGATTTAACCATTTATCTAGGGCATCTGCATCTATATGACCTTCAAATACGGGAATATCAAAATTAACCTGTACCTTGAAAGGCAAGGTGCCTCCAAAGTGGTTTCTTGATGAAGATGTGCCTGATGCTATTTGCAGGCGTTGAAGGATGTGGGAAAAATTCTCCATCATTTCGTCCCTCTGTCGCATGAGAGCTTGCTCAAGCAACAGAGTGATAGGATCGTCTGCTCCATCGTTTTTTCTTTTCTTCCGCCATTTAGGGTTTCTTGGGTGTGAAAGAGAGATTTTCCTCAAGAGAGACAAGATAGAGACCCAACTTGCTATACTTTGACCTCGTCGGGGACATTCACTAAAAAATGATCAAGAGCAGCCTGCTCTGATACCACTGATCTGGATTATTTTCGGCACGAAATGAGAGCAGAGATATAATAAAGAAATGCACAGAGGTATTGCAGATATTCAATAATATAACAAAAATGTATCAAAGATGCAACATAAACATAGATATACAATAATACACGATTTCTATTAATCAGAGAAATGTACAGAGACTGTAAAAATACAGAGTGAAAGACTCGCTAGAATGGTGGCAGCTTATCTCTGAGAAGAGATGTGGCGGCTACTCACATTCACAAGAAGATAATTACAATGAGGCTCTGAAGTCCCTTTTAGAATAAATGGGAATTTCAAAAGTCCTATACATCCAAAAACCTAACCCTAGGAGATGAAGCACCAAAAGTCATGTGGGCCCCGTTTGGGTAAGTGAGTACATCAACTTCCCGGGGTCGTAACTTTTTCATACTATCTCCGTTTTAGGCGTGTGATAGCTCATTGGAAAGGTATTGTCGAGGAGATTCATTTTTGGGGATAAATAATTCCTTTGGATATCATTGAGAACCTTGATATTGAAAAACCTTCATTTGGACCCTCAAAATGGCGTCGGAAGTTAAAACCTACTAAAAATAGTAAATTGCCAAAATGGCCAGAAAACTATTTTGAGCCATTTGGAAAAGGTGGGTGGCCACCGATATCCACCTAGATCAGATGTAGAATATTTGTCTTGGTATATTATTAGAAGCACATATTGATTTTGGTGATGATTATGAGTTGTTGTGTAATGATTGGTTGATGCACATATTTGAGAGTTGTCTTGGTGATTGATATTGGTGAGTAGATCTGGTTTGGTTGATAAGATTGATGAGATAGGTTGTTGTGATAGGTTGTTTGGATAGATTGTTGTGACAATTTATTTCTATAGGTTGTTGCATGGTTGATTGTAACATGCCTCTCTTACACGCACTGAGAGAACTTATTATTTGAGGACAGTTGCTTGCAAGTGATCTAGATTATATTACTATTGGGCATTTGACATGATTATGATGCATTATGGATATGATGACATGTTATTTTGATGTATTGTTATAAACAGGTTCTATTGACTTGGTTCTCCTGAGTGTGCAGGATTTTGGACCTCGAGGATGCAGAGGCATCGATGTAAACCTTGGACTCTGTATCGAGTTAGGAGTGGGAGATTGGGGTTTGATTGTTGTATATATGATATTTGTGCATCTAATTAGATGTTATAATTATGGATATTATTTCTAACATGATTCACTGATGATGCATGCTGACGATAGCTTGTCGACCAGACTCACATGTGGAGTAGAGGGTTCATGCATGACTACTAGAGACATTGAGGGTAAGGTGTCGACAACATCCTTGCCACATCCTACTAGCACTCTCGTCGTGGCTCGAACTGTAGGTTAACGACTACCTAGTTCAAGAAGACCCACGATGTCGTGAGGGCCGACTGCGACAATCGGTTACGATGATTCTAACGGGTGTGTAATAAGGCAGGGGCCTTATTCCTTAGAGGACCTTAGTCTAGCACATGATCACCTAGTGGAGTATTGACTCCAGGGGTTTTTGATGTCTACCAAGTCAGTCAAGAGGCGAGTGACACCCTTGCAGCACGTAGTGCATCCTAAAGGGCACGTCGCACAAGGGAAACAGAATGAGGCGAGTGCCACCCTTGGAGCAGGTAGTGCGTCCTAAAGGGCACGCTGCGCAAGGGAAACATAATGGGTCGAGTGGAACCCTTGGAGCATGTAGTGCATCTTGAAGGGAACGTCACACAAGGGAAATAGAATGAGGGGAGTGGCACCCTTGGAGCACCTAGTGCATCTTGAAGGGCATGTCGCATTGTTAAATAATAAATGAATAAATCTAGATGGCCTTAGAACGAATGATGTGACCAGAAAGATTAAAACATTTTCCCTAATAAAAATGTCACCTAGCCTAGGAAATTAAAATCTAGGTCTAAGTGATACTTGTTGCAAATAAATAAATAAATAAACAATAATAATAATAAGAATAATCTTTAAACATGTGACGAGAAGTGGGTAAGCAATTCAATTAATTTATAAAAAATAAAATTACCTTGAGGGATTGAAATTTTAAAAGAAAACTCATTGTTTGTTACTTGAGCTAATTAAAAATTTTAACTAAAAGGAAAAAGGGGGAAAAAGGTCAAAGTCTACACTTACTAATTTGAGTTTTAGATAAAAAGGGAAAGAGGGGAATTTAAAATAATTAGAAAAATAAGGGGAAAAGGGGGAAACACAAGGAAAAAGCATAATGACTAACTTAGTAAGGTATCTTTCCATTAAGAAATTTCTAAATTGAACTCAACTAGTAACTTAGTAAGGGGGTAAGTCATTAAAATGTGTAAGGGAATATCAGGACACCTAGGAGCGATTCTAGGAATGATTTTAGGTGGGTGAGGGAAATAGGAGTAATTAAATAATTAATGAAATTAATTTGTGGTGCAACGAAGGGGATGGGTGACACTTGTACTAGGAGGATTATTTTTTAATTAAAATTTTGAACACTAAATTAAATGGGAAATGGGGAAACAAAATGACTTATAAACTCTATATAAAGGAGGGAGGAGGAGGAGGATGCATCTCTTATGTTACGCATAATGTTACACTGCAGAATTTTAGACTTGACTGACTTAGCTTATCGGAGTTGGGATACCCAGCTCAGTGAGGAATGGTAGCTCGGCCTTGCGAGGCGAGCTCGGAGCTAGGTGTTCTCTGGTTTAGTGTGTGTAGCCCCTTTGCAGATCAGGGGGCTAAGGGGGAAGAAGATTACCCCTAGCGTTGGCTCGAAGGTACTGGTGAAGTCTCAGCAATCGACAAGCGGGAGCGACACAGAGTGCGCGGGACAATGACTCAGAGTGGACGAATTGGGCCATAGTGCGCATGCTCTTATTCTACATGGTAGATTATTATTGACTTTACACTTTCATTTATGTACTTTTAACTATGTAAAGAAGTTGTTTTGACTTAGCATTTTAATTGAGAACTTGAATTCCCCATAGCCTTAAGTTCGTTGCTTGAATCGATTCCCTTCGCATTCGATCCATTAATGTTGTAATTGTCCTATTGTTTTATTGATTTATTCTGAAGAGTTTGTGTTTTTTACTTCGTCCTCATCTCTAGTTCATCAGTCCATGCTTGAGCAATCGTCCAGGAGCCGAATTGACAACCATCATTTCGGTGCATAGCGACCTATGGATTCTAATGCCCTGCTTTTCTGTGCATGGATGATGAGCGAAAGGATGTTTCTACCCCACCATTTACCTTACTTACCTCTATGCCCTATTGATTTAAAACTTTGATTTTATCTGCATTTTAATTGTTGATTCTTGGTTAAACCCCTGAGACTTGATTGCCAAAGCTCTGCGCGTTCTGGTGATTGGTTACTTTTGCGTTTCCTAGAGGTAGTTTTCTTCTTAGTTCTCTGTGAGGGATTATCCCTGAGCTTGAAGTCTTTACTCAACCTTCCACATCAAATTCACCATGGTTCTCGTGGCTCATTAAATATATTTTTCCCTTTCGACTTTTGTGGCCTTCCCCTGGTGATTGTACTTGGATGATTTCGTTTCGCATAGTGTGGCCTTAGTTTTTTTTTTTTTTTTTAAGGAGTGTAAACTCATTTTTACTAAATTTTACCCCCAATTTTATATTGTTTTATTGCAGTTTATTATTCCGATGTATTGTAAATTGAATCGATGTCTTGCATATCAGTCATAGACTAGTATTTTACCTTCTTTGAACAACGCTATTTTTTTATATATATCTTATGACTGAGTGGACTCTTCCTGACAACATTTTCCTTACCATTTTATTGACTGCAAACTAGAGGTTAAACTCAATGAATTTTGATGTGAAACTTAGATATTTTTATTGTCGAAACCCAACAAGCATGATGTTAAGCTCAACCATTCATTTTCATTTTTATTGACCTCGATTTCAGGATAAACCACCTTGAATTTGAGCCTAGGTGGTTTTTTTAATGTTAGAGCGCTCCCAAGGATAAACCCCAATGAATTTTATTTTGTGTTAGACAACCAACAATTCGCCTTTGCATTTGATTAAAATAGAATTGACATTTATGTTGGACAAACAACCAAATGCCTCTATGTTTTGAGTGAAAATATAAACACCATTTAATTTAGACCGCCATCAAGGGGTTTCTACATTGACTGCAATGGAATGGTAGGTGTATTGCCCAACAATTTGATGGATGGTGTTTGAGATTATTGGAATGGTATCGATTCATTATATCTCATGTGATTGCTAACAACCCATATATTAACAACAATTTTATTATATGATAGTGTTGTACATCATTTATTTTTTATAACGATATGCCTGACAGTTAGTAATTTCATGGCATTAATGATATAGACAGCCATTTGTTTGTAGGAAGCAATTGTTGCAAACTGCTTGAGTAGATAGCGCCTCATTTTATAGAGAATAGATGGAGATCTTTATTATACAAATCCTTAGATAGCATGTTTATTAGATAGACCCTATCTGCATCATTATATAGTAGGTTCATTATATTTATTCAGTTGACAGGACAACAACTTATATTTAATGATAGTGAATTTTAAGGTCAACGATTTAATGAATGCATTGCAATGATAACGAATTAATGATCGAGTTTATCCCTATGTCGCAGGATGTCTATTATGATGTTTGAATTTTACTTGTATGGTGATAAGCACACGGTCACTTGTTAGTTTATTTTAGATTCTTTTATTTATCTATCCTTTTAAGAGGCAAGGAGCTTTTCTTTATTTTATTTTCTTGTTAATAATGTTGCATTATTAAGATCATCTTCATAATGTTGATATTTAGGTGAATATCAGTAGGCTTTAGGTTTGTAGGTTATAATAGAGATAATTTGAAGATAAGAGTGTGTTTATGTTTCAATATGTTATGAAAACTGAATTTTTTTGTTTGATATTAAGATGTTGGAATCAATTTGAATTCTTATCACACATTTTAAACTTCTAATTTCCTTATCATAGTTTATATTCTTATTATAACCTATGGATGATCTTAGTTCCTTAAAAAGATTTTAGTAATTATTTTACTATATCAATTTTCTTATCAATTTTATTATTTTATTACTTTATTTTATTAGTATATTTCCTTAAAATGTTGTCACAACCATCACCTAGTCACAAAAAGATTCCTGAAGAGGGGATCATCGCACGCCTTAGGGGATAGAGGCGTTGATAACTTGGCTGGAGTCTGGGCTTCCCATTGTGGGCACTGTCATTGAAATTATTGCTAGCGCTTGGGTTCTAATGCCTTCATGCATATGGTTGCACATCATAGAGGTTCTAGTTTCTGACCATCGAAGCCATTGTGTCAGGATGGAGATGTTGTGCCTTAGCTTGTAGGCGTGGTCGTGTTGTGTTGGGTGGGTAGTCATTTCTCCTTGTTGTTTTATGCATGTTAGCCTAGATGATCTTGTGCCAGCGCATGGAGTCATAGTTGTTTGTTTCCTGATCAGCATGCATGTGTTCATCGTCAGGTTGTGTTGTTCAACTATTGTCATCATTTCCTTCTTGCCTAAACCCCCCCCCNTTCTGCTTCACTTGTAGCCGTAACGAAGGGGTCGTTACATATGGTATCAGAGTGGGTTAAACCCACAACTTGGGAACACTATGACTTTCGTTGTTATGATATTTTGTTATAATGTTGATAATTAATTTTACTTGTATTCATGCAGGTAATCATGGTTAGAGGGCGCCATGGAGGAAGACGAGGGCGTGCTAGGGGAGGAGGCATGACGCCTCTAGAAGCATCCACACCTGAGAAGTCTAACCCACAAAGAGATGAAAAGGTTTTCAGGCAGGAAACGATAGCATTGGGTGACGTGGTTGGGTTGATCAGGCCCTTTCAGCACATGTCTGAGGCAATGATCAGTCGTTTTCATAGAGATGAGACCAGCGCACTGACACCTGTTGAGGGTCCATCGTGTGCTCTGGTTGGTATTGGTAGCATTAACCGCGAACTCTAGAAGGTTAAATTTACTGAGTTATTTGGTGCCCCGGACGACGCATCCGCCGAGGCATGGTTGGAGAATATGGCGATGTGCTTTGCACTTCGCGACTATACCTCCAACATGAAGTTTCGCATGGTGGTATTTCAGCTGAAGGGGATTTCTCTTCTATGGTTGAAGATGCTCCTACCACAATTGAACATGGTTGTCGAAGATGTGTCATGGGAACTGTTGGAGGAATAGTTCCATGAGAGGTACCTATTAGAGGAATTCATTAAGAGTCAGCTCAATGAGTTCAACGCCTTGTGATAGGGCGACCGTATGTGCCTGATTACGAGGCCCATTTTATGGAGTTTCTTCAATATGCTCCGCACCTTAATACTGAGAAACTTAAGTTCAATAGGTTCTTGTTCGGACTTAATGTCAGCATACATGCAAAGGTTAGGATTTCGATGCCTCAAACCTTGCATGATGTCATCCAAAAGGCCCTCATAAAAGTGGAGGATTTTGTTAGCGGGGGTCAGAGCAGGACTCCAGCGAGGTCGGCAAGGCAGGTATCATCCAGTATGCTGCAGTATTAGACTCCAACTAGACATACGCTAGGATTTTATGGCCTCCAGATAGGATCTCCCTTCACTACACCTCGATGACCAGTGCCTCAGTAGGGGACACCTGATCGAGACCACAACAACAACAACAATGTCGACCGCAACAACAATAGTTCAGGCCTATTTAGCATAACAAAAAAATATTCCAGGCCGGTGGGCTGTCAACTTCTACTTCGGGTACCAAGAGTATTGGACTGAAGAAGGGGTGCTGGACATGTGGGGAGCCACACTTCCAACACAACTACCTAGTGGAAAGGACTAGAGCATCTGGGTCAATGAGACTCACTAGCGTGGGAGATTTGGGCAAAGGCCATCAGATTCATGCAGCAGTGAATAACAGCTAGGTAGAGCACTAGTTGACTATGCTCAAGATGTTAGGTACTGTTGTTGACCAAAACATTAGTATTTTGATAGATCTCAGTGCTACCGAGAGTTTCATTTTTGGTGTAGCATTAAAAAGGTTTAAGGTAAAGGCATTCGAATGGGATGAGTTTAGCTTTGTAGAAATGACTTTGGGAGCCAAACAAAAGGTTGGAGGAAAGGTTACGGGTTGTACCCTTAACCTGGGAGAGTTTGTCACTAGAGCCAAACTGTACATCACAATCTCAGGATCTTATGACATCATGATTGGTATGGACAGGTTGGAATCGTATGAGGCGATACTCAACTACAAGACAAAATGGTTGAGCTTGGTCGATGATGAGGGATAGAGACGTGTGATTGTAAGTAGAAACCAGGGAGTTTCCCTGAGGTTTATCTCTTCCTTGTAGTTACGGAAGAGCTTGCGTAAGGGATGTAAGTTTTATGTGATCATTTCATTGAATGAAAAAGGAGTGGCGGAAGGTCTCGAACACCTTCCGGTGGTGAGAGAGTTTGCATAAGTTTTTCTAGACGAGTTACCTAGGATGTCGTCGGAGAGGAAATTGGAGTCTACCATAGACCTAAAACCGAGGACTGAACGAATAGCGAGAACGCCTTACCGTATGTCGACCTCGTGGTTAAAGGAGTTGAGAATGCAACTGAAGGAGTTTTTGGACCTGGGATTTATACGTCCTAGTGTGTCACCATGTGGTGCGTCTATTATTTTCATACTAAAGAAGGATGGGTTGTGGAGACTCTGCATTGACTATTGTTAGTTGAACAAGGAAATGATCAAGAATCAATATCCATTACTAAGGATTGACGATCTATTTGATCAGACGAAAGGTGCGACGATGTTTTCCAAGATCGATCTACTATCAGAGTATCACCAATTACAGATCAAGGAGGACGACATCCCTAAGACCGCCTTGAAGATGAGGTTTGGTCATTACGATTTTACTATTTTACCATTTGGACTGACAAATGCCCCAGGGGTATTTATGAGTTTGATGAATGAGGTGTTCTGCGAGTACTTGGACAAGTTTGTCCAAGTATTCATTGACGATATTTTGATTTACTCTTGGATGATAACAGAGCATGGTGAGCATTTGCGCTTGGTACTACAGTGTCTGCAAGAACACAAATTGTATGGGATGTTGTCAAAATGCTCATTTTATCAATCAAGGATTCACTACTTAGGGCATGTCATCTTTGACGAAGGTATCTCTGTGGATCTAGCTAAGGTTGAGGCTATTATGGAATGGAATGCACCAACTAATGTCCCGGAAGTGCATAGCTTCATAGTTTTAGCAAGATACTATCGATAGTTCATCGAGGGATTTTCAAGGATAGGAAATTCAATTATAGAATTGCAGAAGAAGAAAAAGAAGTTTGTTTGGACCGAGAAATGTGAGGAAGCATTTTGGAGGCTCAAAGTGTTGTTGACAACATCACCAATACTAAAAGTCCTTGACATGGACGCGGAATTCTTGTTCTGCACTGACGCATCCAAGGAAGGCTTAGGCAGAGTCTTGATGCAATATGGACGAGTTATCGCTTACATCTCTAGGAAAGTGAGAAGGCACAAGGAGAACTATGCGACGCATGATTTGGAGTTGTTAGCAATTGTATATGCCTTGAAGTTTTGGAGACACTACCTTGTTGGATGAAAATTTGAACTAAAAATAGACCATTGTGGAATACAACACATCTTTACGCCAAGAGACCTGAACACATGACAATGACATTGGTCGGAATTGCTAAGAAAGTACGACTTCAAGATTAGTTACATAAAAGGAATCATGAACCGAGTGGCATATGCTTTGAGTCAGAGACCAAGCATATTTTCGTTGTTGTCTCTTTAGACAAATCTACATGAAAATATTCTAAATTTACAACGCGATGATGACTGATACAAAGAGGTCGAGGATTTTATCGAACAAAACACAATGATGGTACCAAGATTTGAAGGATTTACATTTGACGACGATGGATTATTGAGGTTTAAAAATCAGATTTACATACCACTGAACGACGAGTTGAGGAGTTTGATCCTAAACAAGGCTCACAGAGAAGTATACATGGCCCACCCAAGGGTCATGAAGATGAGGGAGGACCTTAAACCCTTATTCTTGTGGAAGGGAATGAAGGTAGACATAGTTAACTATGTGGCCAGATGTCTAGAATGTCAACAGGTAAAGGCTGAACATAGACATCCAGTAGGATTACTACAACCACACGCTATTCCAGAATTGAAATGGGAGGTCATTTAGATGAATTTCATTGTGGGATTTCCACTGACGACAAGGAGACATGACTCAATTTTTGTGGTAGTTGACACTTTGACAAAGAGTACTCATTTTATCCCTATACGTACGACGTATCCGACACCTAACATAGCTAAAATTTTCATTAGTGAGATTGTGAGGCTGCATGGTGTACCTAAGAGGATTATATCTGATCGAGGGTCAGTGTTTACCAGACGATTTTAGACTAGTTTCCAAGAAGCCTTGGGAACACAACTTAACTTTAGCACTGCGTATCACCCGAAGAATGATGGGTAGACTGAATGAACACACCAAATCTTGGAAGACATGTTGCGCATGTACTTGATGGACCAACAAAAGCATTGGGAATAATTCCTGCCACAGATAGAATTTGCTTATAACAACAATTACCAAAGCACCATTATGATGGAGCCTTTTGAGTTCGTTTATGGGTCACCATGTCGGACGCTCTTGAGTTGGGATCATCTTGAGGATAGGGTCCTAGTGGGACCAGAAGCGATCCGAGAAATGGAAGATCAAATGTAAACAATAATACAAAGGATCAAAGAAGCACAAGATTGACAGAAGAGTTACGTCGATGCGCACCGTGTCGATTGTAGTTACAAAGTTGGTGATCGAGTCTTCTTGTGGGTAAGACCGCATAAGATTTCGATGAAGTTTGGAAAGGTAGCTAAACTATCCTCTACGTTCGTGGGACTCTTGGAGATTGTGGAGAGGAAGGGAGCCATGGCCTATCAACTAGGCTTTCCTGATTCTTTGAGGTGCATGCATGATTTTTTTCATGTTTCTATTTTGATACATTATATTAGTGATCCTACGCATGCTATTGACATGAGTTCCTTGCAGGTATCGGATGAGGGGGCACTCACGGCTAAGCTGATCCACATCCTAGATCATCGCATGTGCCATCTATGGCATTGAATAGTAGAACAGGTCAAGGTCTAGTGGGACAACTATAGTCCGCACTCAATGACCTAGGAGGATGCATATGATATGTGCCAACAGTTTCCATTTTTGTTTGATAGATAAACTTGTTACACTGTGATACACATTTTTTTTCGGCACTTATATACTGTGAAACTTTGGGATGAAGTTTATACCAAGAGGGGGTGTATGTAACATCTTACTCTTACGCGCACTGAGAAAACTTATTCTTTGAGGACACTTGCTTGCAAGTGGTCTAGATTATATTACTATTGGGCATTTTATCATGATTATGAGGCATTTTGGATATAATGACATGTTATTTTGATGTACTATTATAGACAAGTGTTGTTAGCTTGATTCTCTTAAGTGTGTACGACTTTGGACCTCAAGGATATAGAGGCCTCGATGAAACCCTTGGACTCCGGATTGAGTCAGGAGTGGACTACTGGGGTTTTATTGTTGTATATATGACATTTGTGCATCTGATTATATGTTATGATTATGGATATTATTTCTGAAATGATTCATTGATGATGCAGGCTACCATCAAGGGGTTTTTATGTTGACTGCAATGGAATGGCAGGTGTATTGCCCAACGATTTGTTGGATGGTGTTTGAGATTAATGGAACGGTATTGATTCCTTATATCTCATGTGACTATTGACCGCCCATCTATTGACAACAATTTTATTATATGATAGGGTTGGACAACATTTATTTTTGACAACGATATGCCTGATAGTTAGTAATTTCATGGCATTAATGATATAGACAACCACTTGTTTGCAAGCAACAATTGTTGCAAACTGCTTGAGTAGATAGTGTCTCATTTTATAGAGCATAGATGGAGATCTTTATTATATAGATTTTTAGATAGCATGTTTCTTAGATAGACCCTATATGCATCATTAGATAGTGGTTTCATTATATTTATTCAATTGACAGGACAACAACTTATATTTAAAGATAGAGAATTTTAAGGTCAACAATTTAATGAATGCATTACAATGACAACAAATTAGTGATCGAATTTATCCTTATGTCTGTGAAAGGATATCTATTATGATGTTTGAATTTTAATTGAATGGTGATAAGCACCCAGTCACTTGTTAGTTTATTTTAGATTATTATTTTTATTTATCCTTTTAAGAGGCAAGGAGTTTTTTTTTCTTTTATTTTCTCGTTAATAATGTTGCATTATTAAGAGCATCTTCATAACATTGTTATTTAGGTGAATATGAATAGGCTTTATGTTTGTAGGTTATAATAGAGATAATTTGAAGATAAGAAGGTGTTTATGTTTAAATATATTATGAAGATTGGAATTTCTGGTTTCATATTTAGATGTTGGAATCAATTTGAATTCTTATCACAAATATTAAACTTCTTATTTCCTTATCATAGTTTATGTTCTTATTATAACCTATGGATGATCTTAGTTCCTTAAAAAAAAATTAATATTTATTTACTATATGAATTTTCTTATTTTATTTTATTAGTATGTTTCCTTTAAAATTTGTCACACCCATCACCTGGTGACGACATGAGTCCTGATGAGGGGATCATCATGCGCCTTAGGGGATAGAAACGTTGATAACTTGATTGGAATCCGGGCTTCCCATTGTGGGCGTTGTCATTGGAATTCTTGCTAGCACTTTGGTTATAATGCCTTTGTGCATCTGGATGGGCGTCGTAGAGGTTCTAGTTGTTGATTGTCGAAGTCATTGTGTCAGGATGGGGATGTTGTCCCTTAGCTTGTAGGCATGGTCATGTTGTGTCGGGTGGGTAGTCATTTCTCCTTGTTGTTTTACGCATGTTTCACCCAGTTTCTCTTATGCCAGTGTGTGGAGTCATATTTTTTTGTTGCTTGATCGACGTGTGCATGTTCATCATCAAGTTGTGTGGTTCAACTATTTTCATCGTTTCCTTCTTGCCTAAAACACACACACAAGAAAAAAAATTGCACTTTTTGCTTCGCTTGTAGTCGTAACAAAGGGGTCATTACATTGATGCACATGTTTTTGGTACAGGTTGATTACAGGTTGTTTTGTATAGGTTGGTGCATAGGTGATGCACTTTTTTATGGTACAAGTTGATTACAGGTTTAGGTACAAGTTGATGCATGGTTGATGCATGTTCCAGGTTATTGGCACAGGTTGTTTGTTGCAGGTTGATTGGTACAAGTTTACAAAAGTATATCTCATAGTGATAGTGTGATAGTGGTTCCATCATTCTACTTATATGTCAGGGTGGTTGGATGGGGCAAGGACAGGTGGTTGTAGCCACCTTCTAGTTGTATCCAGAGAACATAGGGGGTTGTAGCCTCCTTCTGGTTGTAGCTAGATAATAGGGGAGTTGGAGCTTCCTTCAAGTTGCACCTTGAGAAACTAGGGGGTTGGAGCCTCGTTCCAGTTGTCACTGAAAAACAAAGGAAGTTGGTGCTTCCAATGAATGTAATTCTTAAATACATATAAGAAAAAGAATTTCGTGGTGTTCTCCCACTTTGCGTTTCCACGTAAAACAGTGGTGTACTGTGTATGTGTGTTATTGCTCATTTGTTCATTGTTTATTTACTCTACAACTATTGGATCATAATGTTATATTGATATAACACTTTCATTTTATGGTGAAAAAGATTAAATTTCTCTATTACTGATTTACCCCCCTCTCAGTAATGCCACAATTGGTATTAGAGTGAGGTTCCTTCAGGAAACAGTTTAACCACTCGAAGGAGATCATGAATTATTCTAAGAATGGAGTACCAATGTTTAATGGTCAGAATGGTTTTAAGTATGAGATGTGGAGCATAAGGATGAAAGTGTTTTTACAGGCACGGGGACATTATATTTGGCTATTAGTTGTTACAGGATATGATAGTTCAATAAGGAAAAAGACTGCAACCAAGAAGGAATTGAAGAAGAATAGAAAAATATCAATGGATTTCATCTAGGAAGGGTTACCTAATCTGGTAAGAGAAAAGGTTGGTAAATTTTCACCAACAAAAGAACTTTGGGATAAGTTAAATGATGTATATTCTTCACCCATCACAGATTCAAAAAATGTTAAAGAAAATGCGAATACAAATCAAGAAGAATTATGTTCACCATGTCAAGAAGATTCAGAAGATTAAGAGTACAAAATCACCATAGATATTTTGTTTTTCTTTAATTGTGAAAAACATGGACATATTGAAATAGAATACCATGAAGGAAATGAGACAGAAAAACTAATTGAAAAGGAAGACAATTATGAAGAAGAATTGATTAGTTCTTTAGATGAACTAAGAGAAGAAAACAATTCACTCAAGAAAGAATTGATGAAACAAAAGGAAAGTGTTAAATTTTTTTAAAAAGCCCAACAAGTCATCAAGAAATTAAGAACTCAGTTAGAAGAAGTGAGAAAGATCGAAGAAAATATTGAATATCAAAAGCAGTGTTTGGAAACCAACATAGCAGCACAGAAGGAAGAATCATAAATGAGAGAGAAGATATTGATAGATCATCTTAAGAAAAGAACTAACGATCTAAACCAACTTGAGAAAAATTTTGGTCAAGAAGAGAAAGGAGTTGAAGATGAAATAATCACATTAAAAATTCATCTTGAAGAAGCAAAAAGAATAGAAGAAGTCATGAAGTCTCAGATAATGAAGAAAGAAGAAGAGGTTGAGAAGCTTGAAGAAAAAATTGTGACATTGAGAAGTAAAATCGTCAAGCTCAACAAGAATATTGAAGAGAGAAAAACATCCACATCAGTTATAGAGAATGAACAGAAGCACTCTAGGTTGCTAGAAAATAAGAATGAAGAAAATAGAAAGAGTTATGCAGAAGTACTCAAAGGAATTAATTGAATAGGGAATGACTCGAACAATGCTAATGGATTCCAAATTGACATATATTTTTTGGACACATTCAGTGCATACAAAAATTCACATTCAAAACAGAGTAATTATCATAAACAACAATGACAAAACTCCCTACGAATTATGGAAAGGAAGCATAGACAACAACCTCTACATCAAGCCACAAATTTGCAAAGGATATGTAGAATGAATTTGAAATGTCATTACTTGAAGAACTATATTTCTTTTTAGGTCTTCAGATATGTCAAAGCAACCAAGGAATTTTCATTTTTCAAACCAAGTATATCAGAGAAATGCTAAAGAGGTTCAGAATGGAAGATTACAAACCAGTTATCACTCCCATGCAAACCAGTTGCAAGTTGAGAAAAGATGATAATTCAATGTATACATATCAGAGGAAATACAGGTCAATGATTGGTATCCTACTATATATGACATCATCAAGAACAAATGTAATTCAAGAAGTTGGACAGGTGGCACGATTTCAAGCAACACCAAATGAATCACATGTATCAGCAGTGAAGAGTATTTTTAGATATATCAAAGGAATAAAAGAGTTCGGATTATGGTATACAAAAGGAAATGATCTATCACTTATTGCCTACACAGATTCAGATTGGGAAGGTTGCATTGATGACCAATGAAGCACTAGTGGAGAAATGTTCTACTTGGGTGAGTGTTTAGTATCATGGCTAAGAAAGAAACAATCATCAATATATTTATCTACAACCGAGGCAGAGTACATTTCAGCAACAACATGTTGTACATAGGTTCTATGGATGAAACAAACTCTGACAGATATATAGGTTGAGTATGGTGACCCCATTCCAATCTATTGTGATAATACAAGTGCCATCAGTATCTCAAAGAACCCGGTGATGCACTCCAAGACGAAGAACATTCTAATAAAGTATTACTTTCTACGGGAACAGGTTGTAGAGAAGAACATCAGAGTTGAATATGTGGGCACAAAAGAACAAGTGGTAGACATATTTACAAAATCACTTCAATGATAATCCTTTGAGTTTCTTCGCCAGAGACTTGGAGTTATTTATATTCCAAAATGAATGCTTTTGAATACTTATCTTATATTTCTTATATGTACACAAGGAAGCACCATAAAGTGGATAGTTTAGGTTGGGAAATCAGATGAGTCAATTAGGGGGAGAAACCCCGAATGGGAAGATACATTTTCCATTGATGACAAAGGGGGAGAGATTTATCAGATGCTGAAGACAGAGGCATGGTTCCAGGGGGAGCATTGGTCATATAGATGTAGGTATCATTCCAGGGGGATCATGAGTGATATGATTTCAATATTGCATCAAAGTGTTTCCATCAATGCAAAATGAGGATATTATTGATTAATTGGGTTGGTTTTCATTGATGTCAACCCTTCAAGAAAGTCTGGTAGTGAATTTCGGTAACACAAAGGTTTGGGTAATGGACACAAGTTTGTTTGATGTATAGTGGTATGAGTTTGATATATTTTCAGGTAAGAATATTCTAGATAGATAATACATGCCATGTCATTTTTGGTGGTATGTGGAACATCACATAAATCCTCACAGTTAGAGAGTTATGACCATGTGAAGTTGGAGAACCCTCATGAGTCATCTAGAAGCCCCAAAAGGTCAAAATAGTCAAAGTGCTTGGAAAGAAGAAATTACTTAAATAATAAAGTGAAGTGACAAAGTCAAAGATGATTATTTAAATAATAAAGTTAAGTGACAAAGTCAATGAGGATTATTTAAATAATAAAGTGATGTGACAAAGTCAAGGAGGATTATTTAAATAATAAAATAAATGGAGAACTTTCTAATTATGGAAAGTGGTTAGAAGTGGGTTAGTCCTAAAATAAGGAAAGTGGGTTAAGATGGTTAGAATGTAATTTAAATAATAAAATGAAGTGATGAGTGTAGTATAAGTCAAAGTGGATACAAAATAAATTATTTGAATAATAAAGTTAATGGAGAAATTAATATGTTTACAAGTGCTTAGAAGTGGGTTAGCTCTACAACAAGGAAATTGGGTTAGGATTGTTAAAAGGTAACCCCTTGAGGAAGCTACATGAAAGTATAAATAAGAGGCAAGGCTCTCTCATTTTGAACACAACTGAGCATACTGAATATCTACAGGTGACTGAGGTAACCAAATGATATCTAAGACAAATTCAGAGAGAAGGTAAAGTAAAGAAGGTCGTAATTCAAGGGAGGATAAATTCTTTTCATGATGATTTCTAAGGTATGTTATTTACATGTCATCTCACCATTTTCGAAATAACTTTCTTTATAGAATGATTCAGACCATGAATTTGGGAGGCCATTGAGGAAACATATCCAAGTAGTTGGGGTACAAATTTTAGCTTGTGGGTCGTTGTATTTTTGGAGTTACACTCCGTGGAAAATAGGGTTTGTGGCTAGTCCTGAAACTAGTCTAAAACATGTGTTCTAGGTATAAATGTCATAACATATTCATAGCAAATCCAAATTTACTAAGACCAAATGTGTTGTTTAGATTACAATATATAGTATTCTGTGTACAATTTCTAGATCTATACAACAAATATTCCATGCGGGGCATGCTCTACAAGTTCACTCTCTAGAATAAGACAAAATTCAACAAGGTATGCCATTTTTTCTATATCTCATTTTCTGAGAGGTTCCAAGTAGTGACACCTGGAGGTATTGCATAAAACACAGTGAATAACATTGTGTTCTATTTTCACATCTTTATTCGTTACAGGTACATAGTTATTATTATGTCAAGTTAGGGTTGTTGACTAGTCCAAGACTAGTCATGTGAGACTAGAATAGAGTTTGATGAAAATGCTAATATCTTGTTCTTAAAGCTACAAAAGTTTTGCATGTATGATATCATATACACCATGTCTATTACAGAGTTACAAATCATATTTAGATGATGAAATTGATGAGGGCTTTTGGTTGAGGCACATGTTGGGTACATGGCTGAGACAAGTAGTTGATGAGTTGGCACATACATGAGGTGTATAGTTGATGATGTTGGTACATATTGATGAGTCATAGTTGATGAGTAATTGATACATGATTGGTACATACTTGGTACATGGTTGGAGGCACTAGTTAGTAGTATTGTTGACACACGGTTTATGAATGATGTAGCATAATTGTCTTGGTATATTATTAGAAGCACATATTGATATTGGTGATGATAATGAGTTGTTGTATTATGCTTGGTTGATGCACATATTTGAGAGTTGTCTTGGTGATTGATCTTAGTGAGTAGATATGATTTGGTTGATAAGATTGATGAGACAAGCTATTGTGATAGGTTGTTTGGATAGGTTGTTGTGACATGTTATTTGTACTAGTTGGTGCACAGTTGATGCACTTTTTTATGGTACAGGTTGATCCCATGTTGTTTGTTACAGGTTGGTGAATGGTTGATGCACTTGTTTATGGTACAAGTTGATTATAGGTTGAGGTACATATTGATGCATGGCTGATACATGGTTCAGGTTATTTATACAGGTTGTTTGGTGTAGGTTGATTGGTATAGGTTTACAATAGTATATCTCACAGTGATAGTGTCACAGTGGTTCCATCATTCTACTTACATGTTAGAGCGGTTGAATGGGGCAAGGACAGGTGGTTGTAGCCACCTTCCACTTGTAGTCGGAGAACATAGGAGGTTGTAGCCTCCTTTTGGTTGTAGCCAGAGAATAGGGGAGTTGGAGCTTCCCTCAAGTTGTAGCCTGAGAAACTAGGGGTTTGGAGCCTCCTTCCAATTCCAGCTAGAAAACAAAGGAAGTTGGTGCTTCCAATGAATGTAATTCTTAAAGATATATAAGAAAAAACATTTCATAGTCTTCTCCCACTTTGGGTTTCCACGTAAAACAATGATGTACTGTATATGTGTGTGATTGTTCATTTGTTCATTGTTTATTTACTTTGCAACTATTGGATGATAATGCTACATTGATATAACACTTGCATTTTATGGTGAAAAATGATTAAATTGATCTGTTACTGATTCACCCCCACTCTCAGTAATCCAACACATTGCCCCTTTGAAATTTGATCGAAACAGTGTGGTGGTGATAACTCTTTGATCGTTAAATGGATAAGGAAGTCAAGGCAGTGGAAACTCTTCAAAATTTGATCAAAAGATTCTTTTGGGAAGTGGTATGATTAATCTTCCAACACAAATTATATCATTTCAAAAAAAATTTACTTATTTTAAATAAATAAAAACTTTCAAATTATATCATTTCAAACCAATTTTACATATATAATTATTTTTAAAATAAAAACTTCCAAATTATATCATTTCAAACTAATTTTGCATATATAATTATTTTGTAGTTATCCCATTTTCAATACACAGCCCTTATTCAATTTGAGTCAATTTTTTAACCTTGAATTATAAATTACAATTATGAGTACTCACAACTATTCTCTAATTTTAATGATGTACCTTTTTAACAAATTGGCATGTCTTGACTAGATAAAAAGCAATCACCTTTTAGGATTATGTTCCCACCATAAAAAAAAATTATGTTAAATTATAAAAATAATTTTATTCACATACTTAAAAGTTGGAAATTATCTACACGTGTACTGATAAATTATTAAAAAGCAGTACACTGAATTATTTAAATAAAGTTTTATTTCTAAATTATTTAAATAAAGTTTTATTTCTAATGTTAACAAATAACAATATTTGAAGCCGTTCGATATTTAATTGAGCATTTCAAAATTGACAAAGTCATTCGGGTAAAACAAAAAATAAGACCACTTGGACATGAATGAAAATTGATATTTAAAAGATTCTACATTGATTAGTTGATAAAATTATGGTCCTTACTCAACCAAAAAATAAATAATCAAATTTTATAGTCATTTTTGAATTAAAATTATTTGTTGTAATAAATATTCAAATAATTTTTCAAAAAAAAATTATTTAACAAATGACTTTTTTAAGAACAATCTCCACAAGTGTTATAACAAATATGTTTATTAGTGAATAAGGAAGATGATACTTCACTTTTTAATTACTCACTAAATCCAATCAATAACTTCAATAAATTTTATGAATATAAAATATATTTTTTTTACTTTTGTTTTTTATAATACAGAATTATAAATATGATAATTATGATGATGATTAACATCCACTAAGACTTAATTGGTCTATCGGACCTTAAGAGGGTAAGTGATTACTTGTGATCCCTTAGAATTTTGTTTCTGTGCTCAAAAAATATTAAGAGAAGTTTTCCAAGATCACCATACTTTTGTTGAGTTAAGAGGTTAGGAAGGTTGGTAGTGTGATCAATATTTTGAAAATGAGATCTAATATGGGTATAGGCTGGACAATCTAAGAGAAAGTGTTGTTCATCTTCAACCTTCTTAGTGTCACAAATGTGACACACTCTTTCATCCCTGGACG
>JASDQU011377628.1:94624-106943 GCA_032191745.1 Picea mariana | reverse complement strand
TTTAAATTCAACTAAACACTGTTTAGTGACACTTACCTGATGTCCTTTTTGTAGCCATGAGACTCTGTATGGGCTTGGATGTACAATAGTCTCCAGCTCCAGTTTTTCTACCATCTCTGTAGAAACGAGATTGTCTATGTTATTGTTGTCCACTATAACCTTGCATACCCTATCTTTGGTCTTGCAAGCAGTCCGAAAAAGTCTGTTCCTTTGGGCTGGGTTCTCTGCCTCCTTCTCTGGCGTTAAGAGAACTTTCCTCATCATTGAAGATCTTCTGCCTCAACATTTTGTCCTTGTGCTTTGGAAATGTGAGTTTCACCACCTTCTTTCTTCCTATCTGGACACTCATAAGATTTATGTCTGTGTTTCCCACAAACAAAACATTTCACTTCACCTCCTCGGCCTCTTCCTCTTCCTCTGGTACGAGGAAAAGTATTTCTATCAGCATACTGTCCTCTCTGTGAGCTTCCCCCTCTCTCAGTTTAGGTTTGAGGTTTCTTTCCTTCTTCTTTAGATTTCTGAGTTCTGTCTTGGGCAATTGCTTTGCCTCTGGCTTGACTTCTGCCTCAACCTCTTTGACCTTGATTTTGGATGAACTTCTTTTCATCTTTCAAAGCCATCTAATAAGCATCCTCTACATTCCTAATGATCATCATGCTCATCTCATCTTGAATGTCATATTGCAGACCATTCATGTACCTGGCAACCTTTTCATCATCGCTCTCCCGATGACCTGCCCTTATGTTGATCTTGTAGAATTCTTTAGTGTACTCTTTCACTGGCATCAACTTCTGTCTCAAGTTCTGCATCCTCTGAAATAGAGTAATTTGATAATCCTTGGGTATGAATTTGTCTTTCATCTTCACAACCATTCTATCCCAACTCTTGATTTTTTGCTTGCCTTTGCAACGCCTGTCAGCCTGCAGTTCATCCCACCATAATGTTGCATGCCCTTTAAGTCTTGTGACAATGTGCTTGACCTTCTTGTCTTCCTCAACATATTCATAGTCGAAGTACTTATCCAGAGCTCTAATCCAGTCTAGAAGCTCTTCAACATCCAAGTTCCCTTCATACATGGGAATCTCCATTTTTTCCATGGCACCTATCCTTGCAACAGCCTTGAATAGGCGTTCATCCACAACATCTTCGACTGTAACTTCTTCTCCTTCATTTCCAACTTCATTTTCACTTTCATCTTCGTTGATATCCCCAGCATTAACTGTGCACCTTTGTGCTATCTCCATGGCATCAAGCCTAGCATGTAGTTCGCACAGTAAATATTGTACAAGGTTAAAATATACATTTGGTATCAGAGCTTTTTTTTCTTCAGGGGGATGCCTTTGTGGTCAACGGTTTGGCTCAAGACTATGATAAAACTTGTTACAGTAGGAGATCTGTAGTATTAATTCTTCAGGTGAAGATAAATGAAGAGAAGTTTGAAAATGGAGATCGAGAAGGGAAAAGTTTTGAGTTGTGGAAGCTCAATATGGAAGATCTATTGGTGGACAAAGATCAGTGGATAATGGTGGATCCAGGTATTGCACCTACATGAACTTCAATAGACGACTAGAAAAAGTTGGATCAGAAGGCGAAGAGCACAATCCAATTGTGTCTGTCAAATTCAATATTACTAAATGTGTCAGAGGAAGCTACAACCAAGGATTTATGGGATAAGTTGGGGAATTTGTATCAGTCTAAGTCCCTAGTAAATAAAATATTCCTAATAAATAAGTTGTATAACCTGAGGATGAGATATGGAGACCTGGTGGCAGAGCATTTGAACACCTTCAATACCATGGTACGTTAGTTAGTTTATGTTGAGATTAAAATTTTGGATGAAAATAAGTGTATCAGTTTACTATGATCTTTACCAGACTCATGGGATAGTCTGGTTGTGTCCATAGGTAGTAATACAACTGACTTGAATGTTGATGAAGTGGTATCATCTTTTTTATCGGAGGAGATGAAAGGGAATAACATGGAAGGACAGAGCACATATGCATTATTTGCAAGAGGATGCTCCTAGGAAAGAAATAGACCTAAGTACTCAAATGGGAGATATAAGTATAAGAGTAGATCAAAATCTCCCAAAAATTTGGTAAAGGTATGTTGGAGCTGTGGAAAAGAAGAGCACTATAATAAGCATTGTAGATCCAAAGTTGAGAAAAATAGGGGATCTGAAGAAACTCTTTCTATAGAAGAAAAGGCCTCCAAGGAAGAAGGAGGGGATGTGTACTTAACTTCTTCAAGAACACATGCAGATCATGAGGCATGGTTGGTTGAATCAGGTGCATCCTTTCATATGACTCCCTGTAATGTCCCCGACCACCCATGACAGGCCACGATACACGAGAGAATGCTTTCTTCCTCTCTGTCTACATACTGTAACATACCCAACATCCAACTGAGCTATGCCACATAAAATTTTCAAACTGCATGCAATTAAATATATAGACACAGAACTCTTGCGGAACATTATATATAAATTGTAAACATACAAATACATTTCATAAATGTATGGATTCATACTGAAATAATAATAAACGTATACATGCAACATATACAAGAAATACCCATAAATATAAAGATAGTTATTACCACACATAAGATAACCCATAAAAATACACACGTAAATAGCAATGCAACATGTAAGTTTATCACACAGTTGACACTTATCTTGGTAAGAATATCACCAAATGCATGCAGACCTTCCACGAACCTCCCAGCCTTAGACCACACTACTCATCACTCTCAGCACTGGTTCACCCTCGAGATGGGACTAAAATCCCCCCAGGTAAAGGGATTCCTAACCAGGCTAAAGGATCATAGAAAACAGGAAAGACTCTGTCACATGTGCCAAATCAAACTAACAACCTATAGTCCCTCATTCCCCACATGCCTATCCCACCCCAGGAAGTGTTCCCCTTCTTTGCTCAATAGTCCTTCGGCTCCCCCACTTCCTTTCCAAGCTTCAACAATAGGCCGAATAGGAAGTCTCAGAGCCCTATAGCTACAGATTATCACCTTCATGAAATCAATTCCCAACAATTCTCTCACCCAGAGAGAAATTGCTCATGGTCCTGACAACCCGCTTCTTCAGTCCAACTCACAAGCTAACCAGTTACCCAAACCAATATGGTTATGGATACAAGTTCAGGTACAGTCATGAAGGTACAGAGGATAGCTCCAATGAGGGTGTGAAAGATGATGGAGTGATTGACTGGCTGACTGCCTGATGGAACGAATGATATGAAAATGAACTAAGTCCCAACAATATGTATGCATGTCCCCAACTTGACACATGTCAGGTTGGGAGCTACTTTGGTCCACTTGTCCCCAACTATAGAACTTAGGATAAAATAATTATCCATACTTTATACTTAATAAATATTAATATAATATTCCTTTTTGGATTAAGGTCCCTAGGTTAGCCCTTTTTCTTAACTTTTACCCCCCCCCCTTTCCCTAACTAGTGGAGTTTAGTCCCCCATAATCTTTTATCGTGGTTGGTCTATGCGCAGCGATGTATTTTATATTAATGATGAGATATATACAAAAATAGGCTCAATGGCCCTTAACATCTAGGCTCTCCGGCCTAATCGTCACAAAACTAGCTCACCGGCCTATAAAACACAGCATATACACAAAGGCTCCCTGGCCTCAAAATTGTGCGCACTTAAGTTGTTGCACGCGGTATCCTGGAATGTGCACACTTCCTCATTTTACTGCGCCGTACATGCTCGCACTATGCAATGAAAGGTGAATACAAAAATGATATCAAACAACTTACTGGCTTAAGTACATTTTCATTTTACACTTACAATTGGGTTCATCCTAGGGATATTGCAGTCCCCACAGGGAGTGGTTCTATGAGTATGAAAGGTATGATGGAGGTAATGTTTTCCTCGGTGATGACTCGACAACCAGAATCATAAGACGAGGAAAAGTTAAGTTGAGGATAATAAATGGAAGGATTAGAACACTACCTAGTGTTCTGCACATCCCAAGTTTGGCTAGAAAGTTTATTTATGTAAGCAAAATGGATGATGCAGGGGTAAAAACAATATTTGAAAAGGAAACATGTAGGATGGTTCAAGGAGAAATGGTGTTGTTGAAGGGTGTTCGGTTTGGAACTTTGTATAAGTTGCAAGGACGCACTATTAGCAATGGGTGTAATAGTTCCATTGTTCCTGATATTGGAGTTGAAGACGAAATAACTCCTACAGTCTCTAGAGAAAAGGTTATGATGCAACATCAAATACTGGGGCATGTCGGAGAGAAGGGTCTTCGACTACTACATGGTAAAGGTATTGTTGAAGGTATCTCTAACTGCTCTATGGATTTTGATTTCCGTGAACATTGTGTATATGGGAAGAAGAATTAGGTAAGATTCCCCTCTGGTGCAATGAGGGCAGAAGGAATTTTACAACTAGTTCACAGTGATGTGTTTGGACCTTTGTCAGTTCCATCATTGGGAAAATATGTGTACTATGTCTCATTTATAGATGAAGTCTCAAGGAATACTTGGATATATTTCCTCATGAATAAATATGAAGTCTTTGAAAGGTTCAAAGAGTTTAAGGCTCTTGTTGAGAATCAAAAAAAGAAAAGAATTAAGGTGTTGAGGACACATAATGGCAAAGAGTTATGCAAGAATGAATTTGAAGAATTCTGTAAAAAGTGAGGTATAACAAGGAATAATGCTATTCCATATACACCTTGGCATAATGTATTTGCGGAAAGGATGAATAGGACATTGATGGAAAAAGAAAGGTGCATGCTCAGTGGTGTCGGGTTAGGGAAATAATTCTGGGCAGAGGCAGTGGGTATTGCATTTTACATTGTCAACAGATCACCCTCATAAACACTAGATGAGAAGACTCCTTAAGAGGTATGGACTGGTAAAAAACCTTCTCTCACACATCTCAAGGTATTTGGATGTGAGGCCTATGTTCATGTTTCAAACGAAAATAAGAGTAAGCTAGATAAGAAGGATGAAAATTGTATCTTTATTGGCTATAAAGATAGTCTAAAAGGTTATAAGCTTTGGAACCTAGAAACTAAGAAGGTTGTGTATAGCCGAGATGTGTTATTTAGAGAAATGAAGGATGTTGTTAAACATGAAGTTCTACCAAGTAAGGAAGAACCATAGAAAATAAGTTTTGATTTAAAGGATGGTGAATCAGACTCTACAGAAGAATAGGAATCAGAAGAAGAAGATTATCATACTCCATTTGATTTCTGTTCAAATTTTGTTTTGTATATTACTGATGATGATCCTAGAACTGTCACGGAGGTAGTGGATTCAGAGGATGCAAAACTATGGAAAGAGGCCATGAATGAAGAAATGGCAGCCTTGGATAAGAATGAGGCTTAGGATCTAGTGGAGTTGCCGACTGGAAGAAATCACATTGGAAACAAATGGGTATTTAAAAAGAAGTTGAATGCAGAAGGTAAAGTAGAGAAATACAAAGCTCAATTAGAAGAAAAGGGTTCTTCCAATGTTGAAGGAATTGATTTTGGTGAGATTTTTTCTCCTGTTGCCAAGTTAACTTCTATAAGATTTATGTTATTTGTTGCTGCTAATTTTTATTTTGAAGTAGAACAGATGGATGTGAATACATCATTCCTACATGGGGATCTGGAAGCAGAAATCTATATGAAGCAACCAGAAGGATTTGTTGTAAAGGGAAAGAAGAAGTTGGTATGCACACTAAAAAAGTCCCTGTATGGTTTAAAAAAATCACCAAGGATGTGGTATCAAAAATTTGATACTTATATGTTGGGAGTTGGCTTCACAAGAAGCAAAGAGGATCACTGTGTTTATTTTAAATTAATTGGTGATCGTTTGATTTATTTTTTCTTGTATGTGGATGACATGTTATTGATAAGAAACAACAAGGAGACTATCCAAGATGTGAAAACTTAGTTGTCATCTAAATTTGACATGAAGGATATTGGTGCTGCAAATTTCATTTTGGGCATGGAAATTAAAAGAGATCGCGAAAAGAGGAAAATCTTGTTAAATCAGAGAAAATATGTCGAGACAATATTGCAGAGGTTTAATATGAAGGAATGTAAACCGGTCAAGGTCCCTATTCCTGTTGGTGTAAAGTTATCCGTGGATCAATGTCCCAAGACACATGAAGAGGAGGACATGTGTTGTGTTCCATATGCAAGTGCAGTTGGTAGTTTGATGTATGAAATGGTCTGTACTAGACCGGACATTGCACATGCAATGGGATTTTTGAGCAGGTATATGTCAAAACCAGAGAAGGAGCATTGGACAACAATAAAAAGGGGTTTTAGGTATTTTCATGGCATTTCTAGCTATGGATTGTGCTATCAAGACCAGGATTGGACAGAGTGTTGGACATACATGGATTTGTGGATGCAAACTGGGCTAGAGATGTGGATTGTAGAAGATCTACAAGCAGGTATGTGTTTAACCTATTTGGAGGAGCAATCAGTTGGATGAGCAAAAGACAGGTTGTAGTGGTTGTTTCAACTACAGAAGTTGAATACATGGCAACCACTCATGCAAGTAAGGAAGCAGTATGGTTACAAATATTGTGTTCAGGTATTGGGTTGGTACAACAAGCTATAAGGATAGATTGTGACAGTCAGAGTGCAATTTTTCTACTAAAGAACCCGACTTATCATTCAAAGAAAAAGCATATTGATGTTCAATATCACTTTGTGAGAGACATGGTTGAAGAAAAGAAAGTGTTTCTGATGAAGGTGGAAAGTTTGAAGAATGTTGCACATTCATTAACAAAATCTATGAGCACTGAGAAGTTCTCTTGGTGCAGAGGTTCTATGGGAATTGTTGCCCTGGATTGTTGACTATGTAGCCCTGTAACCCTTTGTATGCAAAGAAAACAACAAGTGGGAGAGTATTGGGTATGTGTTATATTCTTTGCACGACTAGCCCTAGTGTTTGATACGTTGCGTTGGGCGTGCAAGGGGCTTTGAGGGGGGTGCGCTAGAACCCCCCTTCAGGGGTTTAGGGGCAGCGGCCCCGACAAATTTTTTTCCTCCGGAAACATTTTGCATTTTTACCTCATTTTTTGTGTTGCCTCGATTTTTGTGTCCATTGTTGGGTGGTTTTTTGGCACACGGTTTTTTTCTGATGGTTTTCTATTTCCAGTTAAGGAATTAGGGTTGTTGACTAATCCATGTCATTTGGTTAGGGTTTTGGATGTTGTTGGCTCCTATATGTATATTGTATTGTAAACAATGTATGATTGTGAATTAATATAGAATATGTTGGTTTTCTTGGTTTGGGTTTCCAAGGGAAAAATCTCTGTGTAATGTGTATTTTTATTTGTATATTTTTTGTTATTTTACTGAAAATTTGTTTGCAGTAAATATTGTACAAGGTTAAAATCTACAGTTCCATCATGAAAACTTTCAGATTATGAATTGTTGATTTTATTGTTTGCATGCATAGTCATTGTTCCACTAGAGTCTTCTTTGTTTTGGCTCAATTAAATACTATTTGTAGACTCACCTAATATTTTTAAGACCATCTCATGTCTTTGGAAAACTTAAATTTCGTTTATCTTAATGTTTCGACATTCTCGCCACGATCTAGTTTTCAATGAAAAATTGAGTCCACTAGGCATTTTGGCGGATTAAAATAATTCAACTAAAAGTTAAATCTTAAGAAATTTAATCCACATATTGAAAGAATAAATATTAAAGAGTGGAGACAAGTAGATATATTTCAATTTGAATAATGCATTATTTTTTACAAACCTTAATTTTTTGTTTAAAAATATTACCTTTTTGCAATTTGTACTCTCCAACAAGTTGAAATATTTCAATTAAGGTCTACTCATATGCAATTCAATCTTCATATTTAAAGAATATATATAAACGATTGGAAACAAGCTTCCTATTTTCGATTTGAGTGAAGCATTGTTTTTTATTTTTTTATGAAGCTCCTACTTTCGTTAACAAATGATTTTTGCACTATTTTTTTCTTTGACAAATATGATTATCCTTCTCCCTAATTACGATGTTTATAGTTTATATGGCCAAAATTTTACACATGTTAGATGAAGTACATCACTAAAATTTTATGATTGAAATATATACTTAAGTTCATGTGAATTAATTATTGAAGATGTTTATATCAAATGCATAAAAGGAAAAATGTTGGAATGATAACAACTGACTATGGTTGGATTAATGATTTATCATAATATCATTTGAGTAATTATTTGAGAACTTCATATTAAAACATTTCATCACTTCTACAATTGAACAAATTTTAATGTTCTCCTTGAATGATTAATTATAATACTAGTCTTCAATGATAAGTTTGATGGGAGCCTTTACTTTATTATTTTATTCCATACATATATACATTTTATGATGATAAGATCTACTTGTTTCATGTGATCTCTGAACCAATTATTATTTTGTTCCATACATATATACAGTTTATGGTGATAGGACCTTCTTGTTCCATGTGATTTCTGAACCAATTATTATTTTATTCTATACATATATACATTTTATGATGATAATACCCTCTTGTTCCATGTGATTTCTGAACCAATTATTATTTTATTTCATACATATATATAGTTTATGATGATAAGACCTTGTTCCATGTGATTTCTGAACCAATTATTATTTTATTTCATACATATATACAGTTTATGATGATAAGACCTTCTTGTTCCATGTGAATTCTTAACCAATTATTATTTTATTCCATACATATATACAGTTTATGATGATAAGACCTTCTTGTTCCATGTGATTTCTGAACCAATTATTATTTTATTCCATACATATATATAGTTTATGATGATAAGATCTTCTTGTTCCATGTGATTTCCGAACCAATTATTATTTTATTCCATACATATATACATTTTATGATGATAAGACCTTCTTGTTCCATGTGATTTCCGAACCAATTATTATTTTATTACATACATATATACATTTTATGATGATAAGACCTTCTTGTTCCATCTGATTTCCGAACTAATTGTTATTTTATTCCATACATATATACATTTTATGATGATAAGACCTTCTTGTTCCATGTGATTTTCGAACCAATTGTTATTTTATTCCATACATGTATACATTTTATGATGATAAGACCTTCTTGTTCCATGTGATTTCCAAACCAATTGTTATTTTATTCCATACATATATACATTTTATGATGATAAGACCTTCTTGTTCCATGTGATTTCTAAACCAATTGTTATTTTATTCCATACATATATATATTTTATGATGATAAGACTTCTTGTTCCATGTGATTTCTGAACCAATTGTTATTTTATTCCATACATATATACATCTTGTTCCATGTGATTTTTGAACCAATTGTTAAGGTTCTTATCCTTTTTTGAGCACGATTAAACTGTTGGTTTGCAAAATTGAAGCATAATCATTTATTAATGATACTTTTCTTTTTCATTATTGATTCACAACTTCATCAAATTATCATTTTTATCTCATCTCATTGGTAATTGGATGATTCACAACTCCAATAAATCAATTTCATGGAGTTATCATTTTTATCTCATCTCATTAGTAATTGAATGTTAGTAATTGAATGATAATAGAAGGAGATCCTTTGTTTAATTGGATTGTCCGATATTTAGTGAAGTTATGCCAACTTACAATAATAATTGATGCATATTTGAAAGTGAATGCTTCTCCTACATATTCTAGAACTTTACCATATCCTTCCACTATATACATCACTTAAAAAAGAGATTCTCTATTAATGTCATTTCCTTCTCTCCTTTATTTTGGGTGTAATCTATTATTATGAATTAATTATTTTGTGTTTTGACTACGCACTTTCAAAGAGAAAGCCACATTTCCATGATGCTGCTATCGAATGATGCCATGACATCATAAAGAAGTGCCACGAACGCCTGAAGAGAAGGGTCGCGGCCAGCTCATAAAGGAGGAGATAATAATATTACATGGCATCAAATGAAGCATATTTATTTGTTAGAATAATGAATGTTATCTTTGCATTCTTGCGAGCAATGTTTCTTTTATTCTTTCATATTTTCATGTATAATTATTTATCATTTATTCTTTCATATTTTCATGTATAATTATTTATCATCAATGATGTTAGGTTTCAATTAATGTAATTGGTAGATACACGTAAACAATGCTAGATATTTTTAGATAATTATTTATTTGAAAAATAACGATATGTTTACGAGCTTATTAGATTGTTGAATAGAATATTTTTTTTTTTTATTTTAATAATTATTTATTTATATTGTATCTAATTTACATTACATTCACTCCTAGCTATATAAGATATATTAATTAGATTTAGTATTAATTAGTTAAGTATATAGAATATAGATTAGTTATTTTTAATCGGATGGATATTTAAATACTAATCTTTTTGGTGGCAATCGGGCCCACATACCAGTGGAGATCACTATGCCAAACAAGAATAGGTTTAATTGAGACCTAAGATTGGGTGATTCTCCCTTGTTGTTGTTGGCGGAAATTTTCTAGCCATCAACAATTTTGGCACTAGAAGGAGTGCCAGATGACAAGCTAAAATATCCTTGATCTAGCTGAACTGGATATCTACTACGGATCTAGTGTTTTGTCTCACATATCTGATACTCTGGGGGTTTCTGGATGTGTTTTATCTTCAGATCTGATACTCTGGGGTTTTATGGATGAGTTTTAGTTATGTGCTTGAGATGTTTTGTGGTTGTTGCATGTGCATATTACACATTATGGTTTAAACAGTATATATATGATGCATGTAGAAATCAGGAACAACAAATGCCCAATAATATGTATTATGAGATTTAAGCAAGGAAATACAATGAAATACTGGAAATATAGAAGATAGTCATCAGTTAGATTTAATGGATCGTCATTGTAATACAAGAAAATAACACAAAATACCCGTGATCAGAAGATGAAGCTAGATTTGATGCATGCACAGATAGATCGGCAAAATCGGCGGTCCCAGAGAAGCACGATAACTGCTACAAACTGGAAAACTCGCCCGGAAGGCTACACCCACCGAAATGAGCTGGAAATTGTCCCAATAAAATAGCCCTGGCCTCTAAATTGATCCTGGTGACTGTCGGATGGAAGATATTTCCTCTAATGCTCTGTATCTCGTCCCCTGGGGGTCTACGCACCTCTTGGGCTCTATGGATGTGCACAAATGATTCCACCAATGGAATCGGCTGATATAGGACTCAAAACGTTCGCCCCGACAAATGCAAAACTGGTTCAAAAGGGTTTCCCCAGATCTGCTCTAATGCTCAATCTATAACCCCAATTGTCCTTCCACAAGAGCTGCGCCCTAGATGGTTGAATGATGCACTCTGAAGGATTCCACCATCTGAATCTGATGGTAGGTGGCTCAATCTATGCGCCCTGGCTAGATATCAACTGGGTCGGAAGGAAACTGCAATCTAAGATCTGATCTCATGCAGCTACACAAACCTTCTATCTGACCTTGTGCCCTCACTAGCTGAGTTGTGCAACATTGCAAACTGGATACTCCTGAATCGCACGGTGAAATACCTGGATGGTATCTCCGATGGGCTAGGGTGTGCCTCTCAACACTGAAACCGATCAATGGTGGTGGTTTCCTCCAAAAATCCACAAAACAGTAGATGTCGAATCTCTTCCTCCTTTGGGAAATCTCAACATCAAATCATAACATAGCATAATGAGGAATTAGGTCGAATTCCTCCCTTTATACTCTTCCCAATATAATTCACCATTGACATCACTTAAGCTAGGTGCTTTTCCTCCTAAGGTGAGTAATTAATTAATTAAGTCCCCCTTTAACACCTTTTCATTCTAATTCTTCATTGACTTAGGCTTAAGTGACTTTTCCTATGCTCTTTGGCTTGATTCATCGTTTAACCACCAAATCACCCTTATTTCTCCCTTTGTTCCATGTTTGTGCATGAATATAGTCTACGGGAACTCATAGAATACTAAGTCACTCCCTGTTGGCCTACTCTTGGGAATGAGACATCACAGTCCTCCCTTCCCAAGATTGCTTGTCCTCAAGAAAAATCAATCCTGGGTGCTGCAACATTTGCTCTCCCTCCCATGTGGCATCCTCCATTGGAAGACCCCTCCATCTAACCAAACACTCCCTGATGACCCTTCTCCTCAACCTACACTCTCTCTGCTCTAGTACCTCCTCCAACACTAGCTCCAAATGGCCCTCCTCATCCAAGGGTGGCAACTCCTCTGAAATGATAATCTATTGTCCCACATCCTTTTTAAGGCAAGAGACGTGAAAGACGTTATGAATCTT
>JASDQU011377628.1:72032-84539 GCA_032191745.1 Picea mariana | reverse complement strand
ACTATAATTTATAAAATAATTAATACATTATTAATGTAATACATTAATATACTAACTAAGGTAATAATACATTAATAGAAATCTATTAAAATATTAATACATTAAGAAATATATTTTTAAAATAGTAATACATTTTAATACATCATTACATACACTAACACATTTAATACATTAAATCCATTAATAAATCCATTACTACTGCTAGAACATTTAATACTTTAAATCCATTAATAAATACATAAAGCAATACATTATTAAAGTATTAATACATTAATTGAAAATGACCATGATTGATTATGATTGATCATGACAATGGTTTGTTATGGTTGACCATGACAATGACCATGACCATGGTAAAATTTGTTAGACCTTGGTATTCTTTGGGAAGGAAAGGAAGACTATGGTTGACATGGTTAATTATGGTTGACTATGACCTTGCTTGACCATGACCATGGATAATTATGGTTGACCATGTCCATGGTTAATTGTGGTTGACCTTGGATTACCATGATCATGGTTAATTATGGTTGATCATGACAATGGTTAACTTCTGTAGACCTTCACTATGGTTGACCTTCACTATGGATGATATTCACTACATCGTTGAACTTGGTTGACCATGACCATGATTGACTGTGGTTTACCATGGTTAACAATGAATAACCATGTTTCATAGTTGTTTTCCATAAGTGACCATGAACATGGTTGACCAAGAATAAGGATGACATTCAAGTAGCAACATTTGGAATTGTTTGTCAGATTACAACGACTTGATATTTGTGTCACATTGTGGCAATGAGGCTATGTTCTTGACATTCTGACGATGAGGCTGTGTTTATCACATTGCGACAATATGGTTATTTTCTCCATCTTGCGATGAAGGGGCTAAGTTCATCACATTGCGACGATAGGATATTTGCATCACATTATGATGACATGATATTTGCATCGCATTGTGATGATAGGGCTATGTTCATCACATTGCAATAACAGAATATTGTTTGTCACATATTGATGATGACGGGGCTATGTTCATCACATTGCGATGCCGAGATATTTTTTTTCACATATTGACGACGAAGGGATACTTTTTGTCACATATTGACAACGACAAGGATATTGCGATGATGAGGCTATGTTCATCACATTGTGACAAAAGACATTTAAGTAAAAAGTGGCTATGTGATGGACATAAATGACATTTGTGATGAACATAAATGTTGTATGTTCATCACATTGCGATGATAGGACATTTATTTCAATGACGCGGCCATGTTCATCACATTGTGACAAAAGACATTTAAGTAAAAAGTGGCTATGTGATGAACACAAATGTCCTATGTGATGAACATAAATGTCATATGTTCATCACATTGCGACGAAAGGACATATATCTTAATGACAGGGTCGTGTTCATCACATTGTGACGACAAGACATTGTTTGTCCCATAATGATGATAGGATATTTGCATCACATTGGAATGATGAGGATATGTTCATTTCATTGCGACAATGAGGCTATCTTTGTCACATTGTGGAAATATGGTTATGTGCATCACATTGTGATGATGAACTAATGTTTGTTACATTGCGACAATATGGTTATGGCTAGCCATGGTGAGCTATGGACAACAACTGTCAAACATGGTTAACTGTTGTCAACTATGGTCAACCACAACCAACCATGGTCATGGTCAACCAAGGTCAACCATAGTTATGTTCGTCACATTGCAACAATATGGTTATCTTTTCATTTAGATTTCTGTGGTGAGAGATTTGTTTAGAAATTGTCAGAAGAACCACAGTGTTTTTGATAGTTTGTCGACGTTTCAGATCCACAACAGGATCCATCTTCACGACAAAAAAGCCTATGTTTATCTTTGTCACATTGTATGTTCATCGTATAAGGCTATGTTCATCACACTACGACAGTATGGTTATGTTCTTCTCAAAGCGACTGCATGGCTATGTTCGTCGCAATGTGATGTTTGCATCACATTGTGACGATGAGGCTATGTTCATCACATTGCAATGACATGTGATGTTTGCGTCACATTGTGACGATGAGGCTATGTTCATCACATTGTAATGACAAGGCTATGTTCTTGGGACAACGAGGCTATGTTCATCACATTGATAGGAAATCATTTTGAACTTTGTAGATGATGAATTATACGTGTTCTAAGGACATTGATAGAAAATATACTTGATTTATACTTGTTCTAACGACATTGATAGAAAATGATTTAATAATTTATACTTGTTATAAGAACATTGATAGAAAATCATGATGAGCTCCAAATTTATACTTTCAATTGGAAGAATTCCAACTTTTACTAAGGTAGGATAAATGTATTGCACCTAATTTCATGGCTATTATTACAAGTAGCTTCTAAATTTTCCGAATTTTTTCCATAATTCTTCATAAATACTAAACACCAAATGTCATGGTAGGTGGGGAAACACATGCTTCAAATTATTCATTTTTTAGAAAATACAAAATTTCTAGTTTTACAATTGTTCTCAATATCCAAATAAGCTTTGAATCTATTAATTACTTTTTACACTTCATTATACTTAAATTGCAGTATGACAAAAATCAATTTCCAAATACTTATAAACTAAACTTCTTTCATATTACTATTACTAAAAATACAATTAAAATATATGAAATTTTTAGTTAATATCAATATTTTTTAAAAATAAGTATAAATTTGTGAATTACTTTGTTAAAAAGATAAAGAGAATGACTAATCTTTCATGCACTATATTCATAATAAATTTAGGTTTTTCAAACAATCATTTATCATTATAATTTCAACTTAACTTTTAATGAAAATCAATTTCCAAATATTTATAAAAAAAAACAAAATGTATAATTAATTAATATTAAATTATCACTAAATTATATTAAATTACATTTCAACTCCAAAAAAATTTCAATTGGAAGAATTCCAACTTTTACTAAAGTAAGATAAATGTATTGCACCTAATTTCATGATTACTATTAGCACTGTGATAATCCACAATCATTTACAGTGATCGATATCAAATTGATTAATATTTCAACTTAATATAATTTATTTCAACTTAATAATAATTTAATATATTACTATATTTCAACTTAATAATACTTTAATAATATTAAAGTAAGATTAATATACTGCATTATATTGTTGTTTTACTACTTTAATACTTGAAATATAACAATATAGTAAAGTATTTTGTTTTTCTTTAATTTAGTTGTATATCAACCACTACAGAGTATTTTCTACACGGAAAGAAGACTACTATAGCACTTAAATAAAATGATACAGATAGTCAAGGAAAAAGATTGACAGTGTAAATCTATGGTTTAGAATTCCCAAAGTCATGTAAAGGAATACTAATCTTATGCAGAATAAAGTCTAGAACGTATGGACATTGTAATAGATAAAATAAAATGAACTACTATTGCATAAAATTGTCTTACCTGAGACATGCAGGGTGGCAAATTTGTTGAGGCCAACTGTTGTGTCTATAGCAAGATTTCTCCAGTGTTTTACTCACCTCAGTCATTGCTCCTCCCATGGAAAACGACTTTTACAGAATAAAATATATGTAGAGGGATCTTTTAAATTCAAAAAACCGATATAGTTATTCAAATGAGATTATTGGCCTGACTATAATCCTTTTCCTATATACACATCGTACAACAAAAGAAAAAGAGATTTCCTTTAAAATATAAATAGAACCAACAGATAAACAGATATATCTGTTTATATTGGTTGATTCAAGTATTGGAAAAATATAGTAAATTAAAGAGAGATTTCCTTTATATCATATTTCCTTTATATTGGTTAATTTAAAGGAAATCTCTTTTTATTAACTGTGATAATGTATATTTCAAGAGAGATTATTGGTCATTATAATTTAATGTTTTAGGTTATATGAACATCTTCCATGTAAAACTCCTTTAAAATGAATTTCAATATTAACTTTGAACCAAACCAACTAACCCTCCAAACTGTAAATTGTAATTGTAATGAAATTTAGCTTCGTTTGGCTTATAAAAGAGAAAGAAATAATGGGTTAAACATATGGTAACAAAAACAGTGCCGCAACTTGGTAAAGCCTTATTGTTATTAATCCAGAAAAGTCTTTGCTCATCTCCATCGCACCACCTTCTAGCGGTTATGTATTTTTGGTTTCTTATCTTACTGTTCATGTAAATTTTTATGGAATCTATTTTATGTGAAATTTGGTCTATATCTTCAGAATGATATAGTGACCTTATTACAGTTTTTATTCACATGACCTTATCACAGTTATCTTCAAATCTAGACAATATGCAATGGCACGCTAAATTTATTTATTTATAAATATTCAAAAGGCATTCCTGTTCTAAGTAGAGTTTGGGATTTATTGAAAGATCTAAGTAGCATTTCCATTTTGATCAGTTCTGCCATATATCTTCCTTTGGATGTGCATCGAATTTTTTTTATTATTCTCTTGTACAGCCGAATCCCTCATCCGCAGTCAAATCCCTTGTTGGCAATGGAGTCAACGTCTTCCTCTGCTGCTCGCCCCGACAACGAAGCTGCGATTAGTTCTCTAGAACTAATAGTACAACGAATAGTACAACGAACCCCGAACAGTCGAAGAACATAGCAAGAGAAAGTATTGTGAAGGGAACATTAACAGTAGCAGTAACATCAATCAACAATCCATTAGAAGGGTCGTCCACTTGGCCATCGGGATAGCAATGATGCAATGATGCCTCATGTTATACAAATAAACCAAAAGAGAACCCTGTAGTCCATCGGGATAGCAATGATGCAATGATGCCTCATGTTATACAAATTGAACCTGGCGCAGAAGTGCTTGAATATTCCAGAGCCACTCAATTTAATTTTTGGCTTGAATGGAATGGGATCAAAACCATGTGTGGCTAAGGGAATGTCAGTATAATAATTAAAAAAAATTAATGTTACTAAAACGCAAAAACATATCATCAGTGGTCTGAAACAAGATGAAACATAATGTTACAGTGTAGGACTGGAGGATTTGAATGGATCTGCTTCTTTTGGAAACTCAAGAAAACTTCCATGGCCATGCTATTTAATAAGACAAGCTACTATGCCTAAAACCCCTCGATTAAGACATAACATAGAGATCATGGTAATAACATTTCTTAAAAAAGCCAGTTGTTGGTTACATGGTATGCATTTTGGATGCACGCACAAGGAAAATATATCGCGTAAGGCTGGAGGATTTGAACCAGTGTTGACAACTGGTTTGAGAAAAAAGGAAGTCGTTTGGAGAGCTTCCAAGACAAAATGCTTAACAATAACTATAATAAGAATAACCCTAATAACCATTAACAGTAATATGGTGATTATTAACCATAGTAGAATTTGAAATTAAAAAGGATTTGAATGCTCGTAAATTAAAAAGTATTTGAATGCCCGTGGCACTATCGGGTTTAACATTAGAGCACTTTTTAGGAGCATCCATCCACAGTTGTTAGACTTGATCCCTTTGAAACGCCAACAAACGCCCGCTCCAAATACCAACAAACGCCCGCCCCAACTGAAACCTGTCCAAATATGATACCTGTTATCATTATGCCCACCGCAACTTAAACCTGTCCAAATAGGATACGTGTTATCCACATCCATTGCTTCACATCCAACCCTTATAGTAATTTCTTAATATGATTAGGTAAATGTGAAAAAGTAAACATGTTAATGCATGCATTCATAAATGTAAGGAAGTTATGAACAGTAAATCTCATTCATTGAATTGGGAGGACGACTAAGAATATGCCAACTAGAATTAAGAACAAATATCCTTTGCTGAGGATTGATGATATTTTTGATCAGTTAAAGAGAGAAAAAATATTTTCCGATATTGACTTGAGATCAGGATATCATCAAGTAAGAATCAAATAAGAAGACACTAGTGAGACAACATTCAGAAAAAGATATGGCCATTATGAGTTTGTGGTGGTGCCATTTGGCCTGACAAATGCACCAACTAAGTTTATGTGTCTAATGAATGGAGCGTTCAAGGACTACTTGGAAAAAAATGGCATTGCCTTCTTAAATGATATTCTTATCTACTCCAAGACAAAAGAAGAGCATGAGAAACATTTGAGGATGGTGCTTCACTAGAAAAAAGGGGGAATTACCTATAGCGGCTTTGGGTGTTACTCTATCAGCCCACAGTGCATTAAGCAGTGCGTTGTGCCAGTTCTTGTGATTTTTAGCCACGGTTCTCTTGATAATCTTGATCAAGTTCTTGTTGTTTGATTCTGCTAAGCCGTTACCCTGGGGGTAATAACTGGTAGAATACTTCAGTTTTATTCCCTTCTCTAAGGCGAACTCACTCATCTCAAGAGAGGAAAAGTATGAAGCATTATCAAAGACTAGACAATCAGGGATACCAAAACGGGTGATGATATTCGAGTTTAAAAAAACGATCACCTGACTTTTGTTAACAGTTCTTAGCGCGGCGGCTTCAGACCATCTAGTAAAATAATTAGTGGCTGTCATAATATACTTGTGTTGTTGTGAGGATGGAGGGTTAATAGGACCAATGATATCAAGGCCCCATTGCTGGAAAGGAGAATCGACTATAACGGACTACAAGGGGAAGGCTGGTTTTTGCAATCGCCCTCACACTTTTTGACAAATGATGCATTTTCGGCATAAGGCGTGGGTGTCTCTAAAGAGTGTTGGCCAGTAATAACCGGCTCTTAAAACTTTATGAATAGTGGTATCACCACCGAAGTGACCACGAGCTTCTCCTGCATGCAACTCAAGCAAGACTTTTTCTGCTTCGTCCTTCTCAAGACAACGCATCAGTACGCCATCAAAATTCTGACGAAACAGTATACCGTTAACTAAATGAAAGGAGGTAGACTTTAGTCTCAATGCTCTTCTCTTGGCAGGGTCAAGGTGACGGGGTGCTGATCCATGTTGAAGATAGTGTCTAATATCATCGTACCAAGGACTTACAAGGTTTTGTGCGCAACAAATCAAACTGTGATCATGCTGTTCTAGGTCTGACATATCACTATCTTCTTGGTGTTTAGTTTCTGAATCAACTACCAACTTACACAACCCTTGGCCTCTCACGATCTGAGCTGGAGTGATTTCTAAGTCATACTCCTACAAGGAGGTGACCCAGTTAGCTCTTTTCTCTCCTAACTCTTTTTGCACTAACAAGTTCCTTACGACAGGGTAAGGGACAATGACCTTCGTCCTTGACTTCAAAAGATAAGATCGAAAATGCTTAACTGCCTTGAAGACAGTGTAGGCTTGCCGATCGACCGCTGGGTAGTTAAGTTTAGCACCTTTGAAAGCAGAGCTCATAAAGGTGATGGGTACTTCGTTGTTCTCGGAATTCTTCTGAGTTAGGACTGCGGCATAGGAACGATCAGAGGCAAAAGTATAGAGTGTAAAGTCTTGAGAGAAATCGGGGCTCATGAGAGATGGAGCTTCTATTATGGCCTTCTTTATAGCATTGAAAGATTGGTTTTCTGTGGGTTCCCAGTGATATTGGGTGTCTTTCTTAATCAAGTTCTGGAGAGGCCTGACCATTTCGGAGAAACTGGGGACAAATATCCTCACGAAATTAATCTGGCCAAGGAAAGACTGCATGGATTTCTTGGAAGTAGGTGGGGGAAGTTTAGCGATGACTTGGGTCCTCTCGGGGTCAATAATCATTCCATCACTAGACACAATGAATCCTAGTAATTTACCCTGTTCTACTGCAAAGATGGACTTCTTAGGGTTCAAGGAGATGGTGTATTTACGACATCGTAGCAGAACAACTCGTAAGTGAGCTAGATGATCCTCTTTGTTTTTAGAATAAACGGTCACATCATATAAGTAGACTACTACGGAGTGATTGATCAAGCCTCATAAAGCAATATCCATTGCTCTCTGAAAGGTAGCACCAGTATTAATCAATCCAAAGGGCATTTTGCGATAAGCATAAGTGCCCCACGGAGTACGGAAGGTAGTTTTTAATTGGTCTGACGGAGACATCAAGACTTGGTTGTATCTGGAGAAACCATCCAACAAGGATAGCCTCTCGGAACTAGATACTTGTTGAAGTATCTGTTCCATAGGAGGGACCGGATAATTATCTTTATCAGACGCTTTGTTGAGGTTCTGGAAATCGATACAAAGTCGAATTTCCCCGTTTTTCTTCCGCACTGGGACGAGGTTGGATACCCATTGGGCGTGTCTAACAGGAAAAATTATTTTAGCACTAAGGAGTTTATTCAGTTCTTTTTGTACGGTCGGTTCTAGTTTAGGATGCATTTTCCTCAGTTTCTGTTGGAAGGGCAAGGTTTGGGGCTTCATCAGGATGACATGCTGTATAATATTAGGATCGAATGTTTTAAGATCTTCGTAAGTCCAAGCAAAGACATCCTTGAATTCTTTAAATAATTTAACAAAAGAAAATTTTTCTTGTTTAGAACATCCCAAGCCTAAGTTGATACACTGAGGGTTTTCACTAGTTCCTAAATTGACTTTTTCATAAGACAATGAGGAACTATTGGTTTTACAATTGACCGTCTTTTTAAATTTTTCTTCAAAATCATAAAACTTTTCTAGTCTAAGAACAAATTTGGGTATGGAATTTACCATGTCCGATAGAGCTTCAGGGGATTTCGGATTAGGTATTACCGTAAAGTCATGCAAATTGTCGTCGTGTGTTTGTTCATCTATCACAACACCTTGAAAAGTTTCCTCCATGTGTAGAAAGTTAATGATCTGCTGATCATCGTCAAATACTCTCTAGTTTGTGATATTGTCAGGAACAGATGGTCGAAACAATAGATCCACAGAGAATGCATTTGGAGATAAGCCTTCTACAGGAAGAATTTTAGAGGCAATAATAGCGAGTAGATCTACTTTGGCATTGTTTAATCTAGGAATGGAATTTATATTAAAAGTAGAAAATTTGTTTATTAAACTCCATACCTCAAACTGGTAACATTTGAGATGCGGGGAAAGACAATGTATGGAATTTCTCACCTGCCTAACCACTATCTCAGAGTCGCCAAATACAACTAGATTTTGAATGTGCATGTCTAAGGCTTTTCTGAGACCTTGTAATAAAGCCTCATATTCTGCAATATTGTTAGTACATTCAAGTTCTAATCTACAAGCCAATAATGTCTTATTACCTACCGGATCGATAATGATGCAGCCTGCACCAGCTCCTTCTTTAGACTTGGAACCATCGAAATATAAAGACCAAATTTGATTTCCATCGGGCTCATAGGACTGTTGGATAGAAGCTGTTGGTTGCGTACATGCTATGATCTTGGATTGCTGTTGTGGATTGTTGATAGGTGAAACTTCAACCATGAAATTTTTGAAGAAGGTGTCCATCCCTTGGACTTCTGGTGAATCTACCGGAGGTGTATATGGTTCATTGGGGTCATTCAAGTCTATCACCGTGAACTTGAGGTAACGCTCACGATTCACTCTGATCTTGTTGGGCTTGCCATTTTCTGGAAGCCATAAGTGAGACCAGTCTGTTGCAAAGTAACCATGTAGCTACTCTGACCAGTCCCTGCTCAAAAACATACCATACACTTCTGGAATATCTACCACAATTATAGCAATAACCTGATGAACCTTTGGGTTAGACGATAATCTAATCAATACATTTTTCAGTTCGCCTATAACTTTAACATCCGTTCGATCAAGTTGTATGATTTTTGATGCAGGAGCATCTACATCTCGATCAAGTGAGCCAGCGCGTGGAGCAAAGAATAGCTGGACAACGCCAGCACATACATTTTGAATTACTTTGAAAATATTGTTGCGCCGTCGTTTGAATGAAAGCATTCATATGAAGCGCACTTGTACATTGTAATGGACCTTGAGCAGATAATCTCTCATCCTTAGGTAGCTGAGGCATTTGTTAGATTTAATGCAGGTAGATAAAATAATTAACTGTAGATTAGACAGTTTTGCTTTCGAGAGGGAAAACGGAATATAGGCACCCTCCTTTGTATCATTGTAACATTAGCAATTAGAAGCATTAGCATTGAGAGCAGGGAGAACAGAATAGAGAGAACAGAACAGAGAGCTTGTGAAGAATCCCCATGTATAGATATTGAATTAATAGGAAAGCTTTGATTCAATTCCATGGCTGTGATTATTCTCTGTGTGCTGCTGATACTATGTTTTTGTCTAATTGCTTCCTGTTATGATTTTGTTGTATATGTTGCATATGTAATTTCATGGCAGATGAGAAATGTGGGAGAAAGGAGAGAATAAGTTTGAAGTTATTTCTCTGTTTGAGCCAGGAGATTCCTGCATAGAGTGCAGTCGAATTCCTCCGCATAGAGTGCATTGAGGGGGCTCTATAGTTAAACTCTTATTCTCCTCTATCGGAATTGTCTTAGGTTATTCGAACCGTGCAGGTGAAGTGCAGGTCAAACGTGAAGTCTCAGAGACGAGTCTGAGAGGAGGAAGACAGGACTGTTGAAGGCAGGATTGCACAGGGTCCGGACGATTTCAACACTTGGAGAGTGATTGAAAGTCGAGTGTGAGCAGAGTGCTCAAAAGTCTTTGAAGGAGTCAGAGTTGCAAAGCTCAAGAGGGATAGTACCTCCGTTTCGCTCACACAGGACGAAGGTGGTGAAGCAGGGAACTCTTCAAGAGGAAGAGAATCGACGACTTGAAATTTCTGGGGAGAATCGCGAAGTTCCGTGGACCGTTAGATCTGAGAAGAGTTGCGAGGGAGTTAGCTCGCAGGCGGACCGAGCACCAAGCGTTATCACGTATCGGCGTTCGGTGATTTACGAGGTAAGAAGCTACCCGTTGAAATCGCGAGTCGCGAAGTGCCGATTTTATTGGATCCGTTGATCTGAGCGGGAGTACGTGGCATGAGATCTCAATATCGCGGGATCGGCATTCAGGGTTTTGACAGCAGTAACTTTGCGTCGTGGATCCGTGATCCACGAAATCCTGAAGTGACGTGGTCGCGTGGGACCCCAGGGAGCGAGTGGAGGATAGGTGGCCTCGTGTCGGGGACTCGGCACCTCAGAGCTCAGGGTTCGAAAGTTCAGGAGGTTGACATCGCGAGGGGCGATATCCCGAGTCGTTGACTTTGACCATCGGTACTCGGGGTTAGGCGTTGGGAAGTGCACGAGAACGTGCATACAGGGCTCGCGATCCCGCGAGACCCGATTTCCTAAGATAGTTGATGGGAGATCGACAGAGCGTCCTGTGGGTGACGGAAGGTCCTGATACGGGATTGGAGGAGCATTGAGGCTCTTCGGGCTGAGGTTAGTGAAGGTCCAGGTGGAAGTGATAGCCACCGAGGGTTGGTTCGCACCAATTTTCAAAGAAGATGGTTCTACTTCGGCATTAATATTTTGGCAGACTGACCAGGGCATCACATTTGACGATGCTCCTGAGTCAACCATACAATTATGCACATTTATGTTGAAGATTTTGAAAGTTAAAAGAAAAGGAGGTACATTCTTGCGAGTATTTAGAGATGTAACTTGTGATTTCTTACTCGCAGTTTCTAATGCTACTTTATCTACATTATTTGTATTATTTACATTATTTACAATATTTACATTTGGTACAGGAAGGTTTCCTTTATCTTGAGGATCAGGATTATTCTTTGTGGAAGTCTTCTGCGGAACTTTGCTTTGCACAACCTTATTACCATTTGAATTATCATTCTTGCCATTGTCTAAAATATTTTGCAACATCTTTTGTAACAAAAATGGAAATTTTAACAACTCAAAAATAGAAATGTTAGCCCGTAATTTTTTAAGATCTTCAACAACATCATAATCTAATTTGGGGCTAGCATAACTTTGTTTAGTTTCTACTGATTTAGATGGCTTTGGGGGGGAAGTTGTAGTATTCTCGACAGGAGGTTTACTTGTTCTCTTACTCCCAGTGTTATAAGGGTGAACAGTCTCGAAGTTGGCTTGAAAGATACTATCCAAGAAATGTCCAAAAATATTTGGAGAAGACTCTTCTTCTTGAGTTGTTTCCTGCTCGACTTCCTCTTGAGGAATTTCAGGAGGGATCAAGTCATCTTGGGTTCCTAGAATTGTCTGGAGAGCACATTGCAAACTTTTTAGGTTCAAGCCTTCAGGGTTTGGATTAGGCCGGTTTGAGGGGAAAGGTTTTCGGAAAGGGGTTTTGTAGGGCCCTTTGCTTGAAGAGGCTTCCTCGGTCGACCTTTTTAAGTCTATAACTTGATTAGATAAATTTTGTACAACTTTGGTTAAATTTTCCAAATCAGAGTTTTCAGATTGTGTTTTGTTTTGTGTAGGTCTGGGGAGAATTTCAATCTTTTTCTTGGAAGAAGAAACAGTCTCATTTTCGTTGCTAGAAGAATCCTTAAGACTAAGTATGTCTTTTTCAATTTGCGTAGCCTCTTCAAAGGCTTCTAACAACGTGGCCTTTTTGGATCTTTTCATCCAAATAGATATACTTTGATGTAGAGATTTAGTGTAGCAAG